>JAWRVZ010000205.1:930000-937500 GCA_037043235.1 Rhodeus uyekii
CTGCATTAGCCGACACTGATGAAACGCATGCGTTCGGAGGACTGGCGGGTGTTATAAGCAAAGTTATAATGCATGAACAAACAATGAATAATGAGATTTTTACTAACTGAATTAAAGGGTCTTTGGGGAAGCAAAGCATAGCATCACTGCAAACCTTTATTTTACTGCCAAACAACATCAGAGCGCTTCATCAAACAGTTGCATCACAGAAAGCGCGGCTGCTTTAGCATGCAGAGTGTTTTTGCACAGGCGTGTTGATCAGCTGCATTTAGCAGACGAGGCATCGGCGGCGAGCGAAGGCTCTGAGGGATTCTTTGTTTGCAGATGTCACCAGAGCACTGGCATGTTTTTCAATGAGCTCTTTTTCACACAAGGACTTGCCGTTCGCCTGCAAACCCTCTCCGATCACACACATGACAGCCATAATTTAATCACATAGAGCTATCGCCCCACAGACAAATTAACTCGCTCGGTAATGGCCGAAGGAAAACAGACTAATGGCATCACAATGGGGAGCACTGCAAGGTTATCTGCTGCAAACACAATCATGTGCAGCTACAATAATACGAAACACAATTCAACCTCATTAGGGATTGTTTGAGGTCTGGTTAACCAAACCGTGCATGGCTGATCTTGCTAGTAAAGTGTAATAGTAAGTGTAACTAGTGCTAGTAAAGATATTTAGTGGAACGACATCATCACAACAGATGAACTAAATCCACACTGAAAAACATCTGCTGGAGGATTTAGTTAGAAACCAAATTCACTCGAAAAATGCTAGAAAAAAAAAAATCACAAATAATTCCAAGGAATTAAACATGATATTTTGAAATATAAAAATTGATAAATAAAAATGAATGAAAGAAGAGTAAATAAGTTAAACTACTAAATGAATAAATAATAATTAATGCATAAATAAATAAGAATTAATGAATAAGAAATAAATGATAAATAAAACTAATTAATACATTTAAATAAATAATGATTAAATAAGAATGAATGAAAATAATTATGAATGCTAAATTAATAAATACGACTGAATGAATTCCCTTTGAATAAAGGTTATTGCAGACATTCAATTATTAAAAAGATATATTTAGTCCCAGTAAAGTTGCACTAATTACCACAGGCAAAGAGCTAAACAGAGGCAGCATGGCGTCCTCACCCGCAAACACACACACACACACACACTCCATTCATCCACGTTAATCGCTCGACTCCAAACGATGTGCCGATAAAACGGCATCCTCCAAAATATGAAAATCAATCATGTATGACAACTCATTTAGATTATCAGGAGGAGGGAACAGCTAAAATTTCAATTACTGAGCAAACAGGCCTCGCAGAACCTCTCCAGCTTCTGGAAATGCTCGTTTATATTCTTAATGAGATCTGTGAGAGCAACAGCGTCAATACTGTGAGGACTCGCATCTCAATACTTAACATGGTTTCTCCTTTCTATAGAGCTTTATAGAATATTTCAGGGTTTCAAAGTATTATACGGGAAAATTCTAACAGTGCTTTTGTTGCAAAGGTCATCAAATATGAAAGAAAATCAGATTCAATTGTAAAGCGGCTCTAAAAGGCAATAGTGTCATTATTCAGATCAATTCAGTTCAATGAAAAGTTCAAAGTTCATCAATTATGAATCAAGTTCAATTCAGCCTTAAGCAGCTCATTACTCATATCAGATCAAGATGTTCTCTACTGAGTACTGATTGTCTTTCAAACCATGACGAGTGGAAATGTGCTTAAAACTCTATTAATAAAAATGTTCTGACAGAATTTAGATTAACATCCTTTTAGAAAATTAAACAGAACCCTGGTGTTCTTGACTCAATTTCAAAAAACACTTTCTGTCAAAAATGGTTCTATATAGAACCCTAGGGGTCTTGACTCAATTTCAAAAACACTTTCTGACAAAAATTGTTCTATATAGAACCCTAGGGTTCTTGACTCAATTTTAAAGAACACTTTCTGTCAAAAATGGTTCTATATAGAACCCTAGGGGTCTTGACTCAATTTTTAAACTCACTTTATGTAAAGAATGGCTCTATATAGAACCCTAGGGTTCTTGATTCAATTTCAAAGAACACTTTCTGTCAAAAAAGGTTCTATATAGAACCCTAGGGGTCTTGACTCAATTTTTAAACTCACTTTATGTAAAGAATGGCTCTATATAGAACCCTAGGGGTCTTGACTCAATTTTTAAACACACTTTATGTAAAGAAGGGCTCTATATAGAACCCTAGGGTTCTTGACTCAATTTTAAAGAACACTTTCTGTGAAAAATGGTTCTAAATAGAACCCTAGGGTTCTTGACTCAATTTTAAAGAATACTTTCTGTCAAAATTGGTTCCATATAGAGAACCCTAGGGGTCTTGACTCAACTTTAAAGAACACTTTCTGTCAAAAATGGTTCTAAATAGAACCCTAGGGTTCTTGACTCAATTTTAAAGAACACTTTCTGTCAAAAATGGTTCTATATAGAACCCTAGGGGTCTTGACTCAATTTTTAAACTCACTTTATGTAAAGAATGGCTCTATATAGAACCCTAGGGGTCTTGACTCAATTTTAAACACACTTTATGTAAAGAATGGCTCTATATAGAACCCTAGTGGTCTTGACTCAATTTTAAACACACTTTATGTAAAGAATGGCTCTATATAGAACCCTAGTGGTCTTGACTCAATTTTAAACACACTTTATGTAAAGAAGGGCTCTATATAGAACCCTAGGGGTCTTGACTCAACTTTAAAGAACACTTTCTGTCAAAAATGGTTCTAAATAGAACCCTAGGGTTCTTGACTCAATTTTAAAGAATACTTTCTGTCAAAATTGGTTCCATATAGAACCCTAGGTTTCTAGACTCTATTTCAAAGAACACTTTCTGTCAAAAATGGTTCTATATAGAACCCTCGGGTTCCTTATTCAACAAAAATTCAACAGGTTATTTACATTTGTTCTTGTGATGTTTACAATCTTGTTTAACTCAGAAATTTCATGAAGGCTAAAAAATGGAAACAAAAATAAGTAATTAAACACATAATTCCATAAAATTATAACATAATAAGAACCCCTAAAAGGTTCTGTATATGAATTGCCTGGCAGAACCCTTTCGGTTTCCATACAGCAGCTTTTCCTCTGAGAGTATAGAGAGGAAGTTCATTCAGGAGGTTATCGAGTCTAGTCACTCCTCTCAGAAAACTGCAATTCTCTCAGCAACCATTTCTTTACAGCCCTCCACATAATACAGACTGATTCAAAGCAGCTTTACAATAATAATAAACAGGGAAAGCACACTGTTAATGTTGTTAATGACTCCTGCTACAAACCATACAGACATAAAATTCAGGCTATTTCTCGCATGCAACCTTTAAACAGGGTCACGCTGCCGACCATAATGGCAAACTGCTTGATTTTAATGCAGTTCTGTCTTCAGCAATGCAATAAAGACCATTTTTCATTATGGAAGGCTGTGATTTATAATATAGGGACAGGAAGTGCACTCAATATCAGACGAGCAAAAGGCACCTTGGGGAATTTTATGATCCATGACGAGACATCCTGGATCATTTCAGCTGTATGCAAGTGTCAGCGCATATTAATATCGGCCTCAGTCCAATGCAGACAGCAGTACAGCTTCACAGAGAAATCATTTAATCTTCTTCCTATTGGGGCTTCCTGTGCCGCCGCCGCACATCCCAAACACAGGCTCTGAAAGCAGCGAACCGAGCGTCACGCTCCACAGAACCTCTGACATGCTAGAGATGCAGCGCTTGTACCGCCGGAGATATGAGTGACAAAACCATGCAGGACTGATTGATGTTATTTACACCTGAGAGCAATGAAGAAATATTATGGAAACTTGAATCCGCTATGGAATTAAAATTAAAAAAGGTAATTGCGACTTTTTTATATCACACAACTCTGACCTTTTTCTTTAACAATTAAAAGTTTATATTTCGCAAGTCTGACTTTGCTATTTTGTCTACAGTATAAGAGCCATATACACACACACTCACTCACCTAAAGGATTATTAGGAACACACACTAATACTGTGTTTGATCCCCTTTCACCTTCAGAGCTGCTTTAATTCTACATGGCATTGATTCAACAAGGTGCTTATATAATTATTTAGAAATGTTGGCCCATATTGATAGGATCGCATCTTCCAGTTGATGGATATTTGTGGGATGCACATCCAGAGCACAAAGCTCCCGTTCCACCACATCCCAAAGATGCTCTATTGGGTTGAGATCTGGTGACTGTGGGGCCATTTTAGTCCAGTGAACTCATTGCCATGTTCAAGAAGCCAATCTGAAATGATTCGAGATTTGTGACATGGTGCATTGTCCTGCTGGAAGCAGCATCAGAGGATGGTACATGGTGGTCATAAAGGGAGGGACATGGTCAGAAACAATGCTCAGGCAGTCTGTGGCATTTAAACGATGCCCAATTGGCACTAAGGGGCCTAAAGTGTGCAAAGAAACATCCCCCACACCATTACACCACCACCACCAGCCTGCACAGTGGTAACATGATGGATCCCGAGTGGTTATTTCAGTCAAAGTTGCTCTTCTATCAGCTTGAATCAGTCATCCCATGACCTCTGACCTCTAGCATCAACAAGGCATTTTCACCCACAGAACTGCCGTATACTGGACACTTTTCCCTTTTCACACCATTCTTTGTAAACCCTAGAAATGGTTGTGCGTGAAAATCCCAGTATGTGAGCAGATTGTGAAATACTCAGACCGGCCCGTCTGGCATCAACAACCATGCCACACTCAAAACTACTTAAATCACCTTTGTTTCCCATTCTGACATTCAGTTTGGAGTTCAGGAGATTGTCTTGACCAGGACCAACCCCTAAATGCATTGAAGCAACTGCCATGTGATTGGTTGATTAGATAATTGCATTAATGAGAAATTGAACAAGTGTTTCTAATAATCCTTTAGGTGAGTGTATGTATGTATGTATGTATATATATATATATATATATATATATATATACAGTGGAATCTGGTTATGTCAACAGCCTCAGGGGTTGCAAAAAAGCGTCGAGATAACCGATGATCGAGATAACAAACACCCAATATGGCGATTTATTTGATGAAGTGATCGGCATGCTATAAAAATGTAAATACACTGTATATGTTTGCTAACAACCAAAGGCATATGTGCACCAACTAACAGCAGAGATTTACCAGTGTACAATAAAAAACACCTTCCATTCTCCATAAAAACCTTCATATTCATAATCATATTCTCCAACATTCCAAACACAATTTCGCTCACAGCGTAAACATCCATAACATATTCGTGAGGTCATCACGCTGTACTGGATTGCATACTTTCTTGCGTCCTGCCTGTCTGATGTGTTTTCTCAACAAATTCGACTTCGTCCCGTCTTTTAACAACCGTGTTCTTCAATCCACAGCGACGCTGAGCAGAGTGCGCGTCAGAACAGAAGCAGGGTGTGTGTGTGTGTGTGTGTGTGTGTGTGTGTGTTCATCTAAGCCTCATTCTCATTGGTCGATAACCGTTCGTCAATGTCAAAATATTTGAGAAAACCAATAAAATCAGAGAAGGTGGGCTTTATGTGAACACAGAAGCGGATGAGGCTTTGGGATGGGGATGTGGCAGCACTCGGTGCTCGTTAAGAAGTGTAAGAACGATATGTGCTTTCATTTCAGAGAGTCTCCAAAAGTCTCCAATAACTCCAGATAAAGTCGTTAGATTTGTCGCTAGTCGCTTTTTTGAAAATTTGGTCTGAATACTCGCTAAATATAGTGACAAAGGCGCTAAGTTGGCAACAATGTCCATGAGTTATTCTGTGGTTGCGCAACGCTGTGAGAGAAGCGCCACTTACAAAGCGACCATACGTGCAAGGCAAACTCAGAGCATGCGCAGTGAACTAGGTACCATTATTAGTCACGAGATAACCATGTGAAGTGGCGAATTTGTCCGTCTTTTGTGCCCGAAATATTAGGGTTCGGCGACATAAAATAATGGACAAAACCGATAAAAGAAATTGCTTAGACAAATAGGGAGTTTGGCGGTTCCACTCCAAAAACATCGACCTAACCAGGTTGGCGAGTTAACCGAGGGCGGATAAGTGAACTCCACTGTATGTACAATTAACACAGACACACACAGTGGTGTGAAAAAGTATTTGCCCCTTCCTGATTTCTCTTTTTTTTACATGTTTGTCACACTTAAATGTTTCAGATCATCAAAATAATTTAAATATTAGTCAAACACAAGTAAACACAAAATGCAGTTTTTAAATTAAGCTTGTTATTACCGTATTTTCCTGCATATAACCCACAGACGCAGATAATCCGCACCCTCATATAGCCCATGGGATTTAAAAAATCGTTGTCATAACCCGCACCTTTATATGATTTATATGATAACCTGCAACCATAGATTGATGTGTGTTTTTTTTGTGTAAGTTCACATTGTATGCCATTACTGTTTTTTACCATTACCATACCATTACTGGCTGTTGGCCAGAGGAGAACTGGTCCCCCGACTGAGCCTGGTTTCTCCCAAGGTTTTTTCTCCATTCTATTCTTCATTCGTTACGTCACCTGCCGGAGTTTTGGTTCCTTGCCGCTGTCGCCTATGGCTTGCTCAGTTGGGGAAACTTAACACTTAAAATTCATCAATTGTATTGATTCGCCTGCTCTTTTGGGGCTTCTGTTCAGCCAAATAAACTTTGTTTATATTGTTTTTCCTGTAAAGCTGCTTTGAAACAATCTACATTGTAAAAAGCGCTATATAAATAAAGGTGACTTGACTTGACCTGACTGTTTTTAGAAGGACCGAATTCATCAATGCTCACACATGAATGACAAACAATACTAAAGTTACTACACTTTCACTCACCTGTCCAACATAGAAATTTGTATTTACGCAATGAAGTCAGTCGGCCTTGGTCCATATTCATCCCTCTGCATTAGTTAAAGTTATTCACCCAGCCTCCACTGCACTCCGGCAGATTTGATTTTTAAAGCCAGGTTCTTGTGAGCCGGATATGTAGTGGTGTGTCCTGAGGCTGAATGCCACAATTGTCAGTTTTGTTTGTAGCTCGCATGACGTCACTGAACTGTTCAGGCTCGGCACACAGTGCTTGTGTCTCGAGGAGCTGTGCCTCAACTACAGGCTACATACCGGTAAACGCCGACATTTCTAAATAATCTTGTATTCTTTTGAAGTGTAGATTCGAGTTTAAATAATTTATTTCTCACCAGTTTAAAAAAATGCCTCTCTCTCTCTCTCTCTCTCTCTCTCTCTCACAAACACACACAAACACACACACACACTCTCATACAAACACGCACCTCTGTCAGTCAATAAATGAAAAAATAAAGTAACTTATGCATCTGAAAAAGTAACTCTGATATTTTGTTGTAAATGCAAAAAATATTGCGGCACTTTACAATTTACTGGAAAAAAGTAATCCGATTACGTAACTCAAGTTACATC
>JAWRVZ010000205.1:942500-1007500 GCA_037043235.1 Rhodeus uyekii
TAATTTATTTGTTTCAACAAATGAATTCAAGACTTGATATCATATGGATGAACTGAGTTTTGCTCATAAACTGCATGTGTTTTCATATCCTGTGGTTTTGTGCACTAATGTTTGATGCTTTTACAGAAACGGAAGTGACCTGAGCAGAACTGAGCAGAACTGGAAGGGATTTCACCGGACAGAGGGAATCAGGGAAGATGATGTCATGGAAGAGAGGAATAATAAATGATCACAAACAGATCAACAGCTTCATCCAGTTTCACTGCGACTGACCAGCTAAACCAGAACCAGATCAGACTGAAACCTCTTAAACTGCAGGGGAAGCGTGTAGAAGAATTATATACATCATTAAAAAATAAGATTAAACCATAGTTAAAAGATAAATATTAAAAACATTAAGAAAATAAAATTATATATATATATATATATATATATATATATATATATATATACACACACATACATACATACACACACATGTACATATAAAATAAAATGTAACCATAGTTAAATAGATAAATAGTAAAAACATAAATAAATAAATACACACACATATATATATATATATATATATATATATATATATATATATATATATATATATATATATATATATATATATATAAAGTACTTAATTTTAAGTATAATCAACTTGGATGTTTAAGTCATTTCAACTTAAATTAAATATTAAACATATGTAATAAACAAAAGTATATTAAAATAGAACTATAAAAGCAGGCCAAACGCCAGCCACGGCGTTTGAATTAGAATATTAAAAGTAAATAATATAAAAAAGTTAATATTTTACACTTATTTATAGTATACACATTCTTTACACATGAAAATATATATATATATATATATATAATATATAAAAAATAATATATAAAAAAAATATATATATATATATATATATATATATATATAAATATATATATATATATATATATATATATATATATATATATATATATATATATATATATATATATATATATATATATATATATCTGCTGATTAAATTTTAGACAGTTTTTTTTTTAAATAAATAAATAATAATAAAAGGTCTAAATAAATAAACATAAATGTGAAATAAAAAGTGTAATAACTTTTTTGGAGAAAACTTTGAATTTTCTGATTAAATTTTAGACAGTAAAAGTTTTGAAACAAATACATGTATTAAAATGGATAAATAATAATAAAAAAGTCTAAATAAATAAACGTAAAAGTGAAATAAAAATTTTAAATAAAAAAGTGGAATAAAAATGTTCCAATAAAATTTCCAATAAAAATGTAGTATTTATACACTAAGCTGCTTTTTAAATTCCTGATCATATTGGGAGTCGATACTATCAAACGATTGAAAACCCCTGCAGTCAACTAGGAAATCCCCCAAAACACACTAGCAACCACCTAAAAATGCCCTATCAACCACCTAGCAATGCCCTCGCAACCAGCCAGCGATGCTTCAGCAAAGACGTTGAAGTGGCATGTGAGAAGCTCCAGCCGAGCAGATGCTTGCGTCAGGGTGAGTGTTCAGTCACATGCACCGGATCCCATGAGCCTCGGCTCCGGGGCCGACAGCCGCAGATGTGCAGCGATGGCAGTCCTGGAGTTTGTCGCTCTCGCTCTGATCTCCCGCATGACAGACTCCACTTCCCTCGCTCCAGTCTCTCTTCCAGCAGGTTAAACACAAGTTCAGCTCAACTGAACACACAAAACAACCGCAAACAAATCACATCTGACGAAACTGACATCTTCACCCTTTTCTCACAGATTATTCAAATGTGTTAAAGATGTATTGCGTAGCTGTGCTTGCAGTCGATTGTTTTATCTGTGGACGAAATATGGTCAATTGTGACTCAATTGTTGTCCAAGCTGCCATCAAAATGTGTAAACGCGTGCAAAAATGAGAGAGAACTAGTGAAATATTAATATTGACTGATTCTGCAGTCAATGTTTGCTCTTTCCTGTCAGCTTTTGTTTTATTACGCAGTAAATTATCTGTATTTTGCTTTTTTGCCATATATTTTTGTCATATAAATACCTTAAACAAGTTTAGTGTTTGCTCTTCTCTCGGATTTAACATATTCTTCAAGTTTTGATGGTTTAATTGAACTTCGGGGGTTATTAGAATTAACATATTCCCTCCTGTCATCATTTATAATATTTTTTTTTCACAATTGGTTCTTTGTACATAAAAAATAAAATAGAGCCACAGTGTTAATAAAGTACAAATAACTATTAAATAACAAAAAAATATTTTAAGTATTTTAATCTAAGTATTAAATAAAATTTTAATTTGTAATTATTTATTCAAATAAATAAAATGTAAAATGAATTAAAAATTATTTTTTATTAAATATACAAAATAAATATCTAAATTAAATAAATAATATATACTTTATACATATTTATAATTTTTCAATTATTCATACATGAACATACAAATCTATTAAACTTTAGATCATATTTGGTGATCTTTGGCAGCAAAAAGACTAAACACATTTCAAAAATAAAGCTGTGACATTATAAGACTAAATTCATACTATTTTGAGAATAAAGGTGTAGCATTATGAAAATAAAGGATCTTTTTGAGAATAACACTGCATTAAAACTGCATGATTTTCACAACGACGGAAGGATTTAGTTGAAAGTGACCTCGGGATTGGGTTCGGCGTCAAAGAAAAACTATTTTTTTGTTTCTGCTGCTTTTTGGCCATGTGCTTGTTGACTGGATTCCCAAACCTGGCAAACGTTGAGCAATCCAGGGTGAGATCTCATGAAGTGATCATTACAGTCACAAATCAACCAGGAACCTTCACAAGGAAATCACAATCAACAGGTTTTCAGAGAGTAATTAGTCAACTTTGATATCGCTTGAAATTACTTTCCATCACTAATGCAATTTTATCTGACTAACTCAGATAGTCTAACTCTGTCAAATAATTATCTGACAATATACACTAACTTTCAGAATCAAAGCAGTTTGGGCCGATGTGGAGAAAGAGCAGAGCCTGCAGACGGAGAAGACATGACAGTCCGTCCATGAACATCACGCCGGAGTCGCACTATAAAACTGCCAAACGCACCTCATGACAGGGGAAACAAGCGTTACGACAGACCTTGTACTTGTACATCAGCAGCTTGTCATGAATATTGAAAAATTATACAAGATGCTTCATCTGGATCACAAACACCAGCAGCATCTGACAAGAGGAGGGGACAAGAAACAAGAGGAGAGTAACCATCAGCCTTGACTGATAATACAGCCATTCAGAGACTGAGAGAGTGAACGAGAGACTATCAGAGACAGAGAGAGAGAGAGAACGAGAGACTTTCAGAGACTGAGAGAGAGAACGAGAGACTTTCAGAGACTGAGAGAGAGAACGAGAGACTTTCAGAGACTGAGAGAGAGAACGAAAGACTATCAGAGACTGAGAGAGAGAACGAGAGACTTTCAGAGACTGAGAGAGAGAACGAGAGACGTGTTGCGTGTGAAATGGAAGCAATGGTGTGAATGCACATCAGAGGCGGGGGACGTCATGAATACTTGCGTTTGGCCTAGCTTCATGGACGCAGCACTAGCTCCAATGCATCGTGATTGTTAGCCGTCCGGCATCAGGATGTCATTTTTGCTCACATGAAGGAGATGGGGTTAAGGTTAAGAGCTTTTTCTATTACAAAGGTCCTGTCAACTGTGAAAAGAATAAAGCTAGGCTAGTCACTCACAGTAAAACAGTTAAGAAACTGTTGGTCCTCATGGCAGCAGCGTCACACCATTGGCCTCACACAATGCCTTCTGCATATGAGGCTCAAAATCAGGCTGTTTTCCCAGAGGGGCAACCCTTTTCACATGAATGTTGTGAATAGGATGTGACCCTATTCATAGTCACACGGCAATGCTACGTACCTTGGTTATGTAGAAGTTTCTATCCCAAGGGCCAGGGAGTGGAGGCTCCACCCAGAAGTGGGGGAACAGATATTGTAGGAAGAGTGTATCTGTTTGCATCTCGAGAGATCTCACTGTCCACTCTGGTTCTTCCTCATGCATCCAGCTCCTCCCGGACTGGCCGAGGCTGCGTCTTTACACTTTTTCCCCAATCGCTGTTCTGATTAGAGTTCATAGAGACAAGTTCCTTCTCACCTTGATCGCCATGTGTTGGCCGGGCAGAGCGTGGATCTCGGATCTAGTGTACCTCCTCGGCAGATCTCCACGGGAGAATTCGATCAGGTAGGATCTGCGGTCCCTGGCAGGGGACTTCGTTGTCCATCCTTGCCCAGAACTCTGGAAACTGTGGGTTTGGTCTCTGAGGGGCCCAGCTCAAAAACTCTGGTCTCTCAACCAAGGCTGTTGAGACCATTCTCCACTCCAGAGCTCCTTTCACGAAGAAAATGTACACCTTAAGTGCAAAATGTATGCTTCTTGATGCAGTAGTCGTCAGCTGGACCCAGTTGGTCCAGGGATTCACTGCAGGGTTATTCCTGTACACTTTAAAGGTGTATGTGGCGGCCATCGCTGCTTACCTCATCCATTTGGGTGGAATGTCTTTAGACACACTAGTTAAATTTTTCCTCCGTGGCACTCTGAGGCTGAGGCACACAAAAGGTACTGGCTAGGGATTTGGCCTCAGTGACTATCCTGGGCCCCCTTTGAACCAACTGAGGTTCTGGTCAATGTTTTTTACTTTAAAAAGCGTCGTTCCTTCTGGCCATCACTCTTCTTAAAGGATAGGTGTGCTGCAAGGTCTATCGGTTTCACCTTTGTGTTTGGAATTCGCTCCCGGCATGATGAAGGCCTTCCATCACCCTAGGCTAATTTATGTTCCCACTAATGTGTCCCACTTAACAGTGCTGCAGGCTTTCTGTCCTCTCCCATTTAAGATCATGACCAGGAGCAAGTGGATAGTCGAGGCTTGCTTACGAGTTGACCAGGAGAGTGGCTCTCTTCTCAGGAGCTTCTCATTAGGGCTTATATAAGATAGACCTTGATATACATTTCATCAGATAGGCCCTTGTCGTTGCGGCGGAGAGGGTATTGGCATTCCCAGAGCTTATTTATAAGTCAGCACTTATTTAACCACTTTTAGCTGCCGTGGCTGGCGTTTGGCCTGCTTTTATAGTTTCCTGGCTCATGATGTCACCCGCCTCTGACATACATTCACATCACTGGTTATATTACACACATGCTTCACGACAGTCGCGCTAAACGTTCCCAAAGCATCTTTGACGCAGCGTCTCATTCCCTCTTCAGGGAACTAAGGTTACATTCGTAACTGAGGCCTTTTTTAGTGTAATCTGAAATTCTGTTTTTATATAATTAATCTAATTTCATATATTCATATGACATAGAGACATATTCATGTATTATTTATGTAAATAAACATTAATTTAAAAAAACAAAGGCAGGCCTTAAAATATTACTTAAAATGTTTTGTTTTTGTCTTATTCATGATACTACTAAAGTTTTGTGAATATTTTGAATTAGTTATTGTTTCTGTTTTCATTTTAATGAGCTAAAGTTTTAGTAATTTTGTTGTGCATATTTGTCAGTTTTATTAGTTTAAGTGTCTATTGGAGTTTTAAAAAATGTTAGTTTTAGTTAAAATAATATAATATAGTATAATATAATATAATATGATATGATATGATATGATATGATATGATATGATATAATATAATATAATATAATATAATATAATATAATATAATATAATATGATATAATATAATATAATATAATATAATATAATATAATATAATATAATAATTTAAAAACCAATGTAACTTTTTTAACTATTTGAAATGTAAAAGAAGCTCAACAAAAAAAAAAAAATTTTAATACATTTTTGACTTAATATCTAGATTAAGTTGTTTTAGACTTAATATCTTAAGTGATTTTGCTTCTTCTCAAGTAAATGTGTCTTGATTTAAGAATGTTTAGTGCCGGAAACACTGAGGAAGAAGCAGATTTCTCTGCTTTGGACTGAATGACGTTCGGCTCTCTGGCCGCTGTTACATCCTATGTTGTTTTAGTGTTTTGTTTCCAGGCTGCCTGATGCAGGAGAAGGGGTGTCTGGCAATTAAGCCACCAGCGATCCTGATTGGCCTGTTCCTGATTGGTCCAACCCTAGGATGAGTGAAAAGGACTGCTCCAGAGAGGATCTAGGCCGAATGTGGGCCATTTTGTTGTGCTCTGTTTTGTTTACTCTGGACTTGATGGTGTTTGTTGTGAACTTTGTTTTGTTTCTTTTGACATCCGTTTTCATTGGTCAGTATTGCTTTTGACTTAATTTATGTTGTGTAAATATCATTTGTAAAGCACTCAGTTTAAAGAAGTAGGGAGTGGATGCCATTTTCTTTGCATCTGTTGTTTGTGTTATGTTTTGAGTTAAGGGAGTTAGGGAAGTTACATTGTATTTTATTTTGGTATATTTATTTTTCATTAGGGAAATTAGAGGGTATTCAATTTGAGTTATTTCGGTTTGTTATTTTGGCCTTGTCCACTCCTGAAAGCTCTGAGTTTCACTATATATTTTGGTTGAATAAATGTACTTTTTTTATCATGTAAACTTTGAGTGAGTGCATGCTATGTCTGGCCCTAGACGGTCGTAACACCGCTCAAACACACTTGAGCTTCAGCTCTTCTGTTTGGCCTGACAGATCAAACTGAGCATATACGACATAAAGCCGGAGCTCTGGCTGGTTCCCCCCGCCGGTGTCGACACGCTTTAACCTCCCGTAACACACAGATTAACAGACGATATGCTGATGCTTTCCTTCGTTTTCTCAGGTCACAATCACGTCACGTCTGTTTCAGCGAATGACTCTCTGTGAGACGCAGAAGTGAGAGGCAGATGCTGTCGCCATGACAACAGACATCACTTCATGGGATGGATGTGTGGGCTAAAGCGACACTCACATAGATTAGCATGAGACTGACACCAAACCAGCTCTCAACCATTTATAATAATACTGATATGTTCATTTGAATTAAAATTATTTTACTTTATGATACTGATATGTCTTCTAGCACGAAGGATAGCCAATATAATACTGACGTGAATGTTGCAATTTATTTTAGCAAATAATACGTTTACACAATTGCTTATTTTACACATTATTCATAAGAAATATATAGTATTTTATACATAGATAGTTTTTTTTTTCAGTGACATTTATTGGCCAATATATCGGTTCTACAACTACATTCCTGTGATTAAAGTTGAATTTATTAGATGATAAATACAGTAAAACAGTGTAATATTATATCAGTGTAAAACAGCTGTTTTCTATGTGAATATATAGTAAAGTGTCATTTATTCCTGTGATTAAAGCTGAATTTATTAGATGATAAATACAGTAAAACAGTGTAATATTATATCAGTGTAAAACAGCTGTTTTCTATGTGAATATATAGTAAAGTGTCATTTATTCCTGTGATTAAAGCTGAATTTATTGGATGATGAATACAGTAAAACAGTGTAATATTATATCAGTGTAAAACAGCTGTTTTCTATGTGAATATATAGTAAAGTGTCATTTATTCCTGTGATTAAAGCTGAATTTATTAGAATCATTTCTCCAGTCTTTAGTGTCACATGAACTTCAGAAATCATTCTGATATGATGATCAACAAACATTTTTGATTATTATCAGTGTGTTTTGATGTCCAACAAGTTGAGAAGCATTGAAGAAAACTTGCACAAATCCCCATCAGAGCAGACGAGTGTAACTCCAGCCAGGCTTGGCTTGTGTTGGTGGCCGAGTGTCAAACAGAAGCGCAGCATCGCTCTCGCTCTCATTACAGTAGGAAACGCGCGGGTTCTGATCCAAGGGAATTGATAAAGAGCTCTGGAGGAGGCGCAGAGAAGCAACAAAGAGCGCTTTAGTTGCACTGGTGGAATGCATTTGCATAGTTTAGAGGTCCAGCATCTGAAGCGGCGTGAACAGATACCCGAGGAGTCGCTCTGCCTTCACCAGAGAGAGCCTCGCTTCTCTCTCATCCCAAACCAAAGACGTCGCATGAAACAATGTCACACGCTTCCCTCTGATATCATCATCATCATCATCCTCACGGATCCAAGATGAAAAACATTCAACAATAACTAAGGATTCACATAATTAAACGCAGCAAACAAACCATGTTCTTCCTCTGTGTTTCCCAGCACAAATATCTCAACACACTTAATGAAGAAACAAAATGACTGAAGATATGAAGTATTCCTCCCGGAGAAGAAAAATAAACATTTACATTCCTGCATTTATCAGATGCTTTTATCATTGCATTCAAGAAACATTGACATTCTAATCAGTTCTTGCTTTCCCTGGGAATCAAACCCATGACCTTGATGTTGCAAACGCCACACACTCTAATGTTAGACACACAGGAAATTTCTTAACGATGGTTAAAGTAATACATTTTGTCATCACGTCGTTTTTGAATAGTCCAACTCAAAAAAGGGCATCATTAAAATGCAAACTACATTTCCCATCGTCCTCCATGAGAGTGATAAACCAGCAGTAACTCCACACATCATCTTTCGCTCTTCGTCTGATGTGAAGATGTTAGTGTGGAAATGAAAGAGAGCGGAATATGAAATTGTTAGCATCAAAACAATCTTAACTTCGACTTCAACACGATCTTCCCAAGCAGGACAACAAGAGACACACAACCCACAGAAACTGGCAACGGTAAACGCTAACTTCCTGCACGCATTACACCATTTGTTCAAACACTGCGCATTAATAATGCATGCTGGGATTGAGTGACAGATCTCAACACTGAACTGCACTGAAATGAGCTCTGAATCACAGGTGCGAACGAAACCGGGTCTGTATTCACATCGACTCGCGTGAGGACATGACGTCATCGTAGCTGAAACGACTCGAGCGTCGTCATTTGGCAACGCAGCACTGAATGAAAGATTTATGCATTTGAATCGCACATAAAATTTCCATGCATTTGGTTGACACAGTTTTAGCTCCATAAATGAATGATGGATATGTGCCATTTCATTGCGGAAATCACAGCTTATTATTAATTATCAGCATTTATTTGATTATAAACTTTAAAAAAATATATTTTGCATTTGGTAGGATCAACATGCGTTAAAAAGGCTAGAAGCGGAACAAGAAACATCCAGTTATGTGTGAGATTGAAACAAATTGGGTTTATTTGCGATAAACAAAGAAATCTTATTCAGTGCATTAAAACAATTTTTACACAGAAATTGCTAGTAAATTTCTCCCAACATTACAAGTAACAGTGAATTAAGCATGAAATTGGAGTTTTCTTTACAAATATCAGACCCATTTCATTTATCCAGTGGGTACGGAAAGTGTTCAGATCCCCTTATATGTTTCATTCTTTGTTGTATTGCAGCCATTTGCTAAAATCCTTTAAGTTAATTTTTTCCTCATTAATGTACACACAGCACCCCATATTGACAGAAAAACACAGAATTGTTGACATTTTTGCAGATTTATTACAAAAGAAAAGCTGAAATATCTCATATTCTCAGCATTCAGACCCTTTGCTCAGTATTTATTAGAAGCAGCTTTTGCTTTTACAGCCACGAGCCTTTTTGGGAGAGATGCAACAAGTTTTTCACACCTGGATTTGGGGATCCTCTGCCGTTCCTCCTCGCAGATCCTAAACATTGGTGGACAGCCATTTTTAGGTTTCTCCAGAGATGTTCAGTTGGGTTTAAGTCAGGGCTCTGGCTGGGCCATTATTTTATTTATTTCCATTTTCATTATTTTAGCTGTGTGCTTCGGGTCATTGTCTTGTTGGAAGGTAAACCTTCGGCCCAGTCTGAGGTCTTCTCCCTGACAGCTCAGTTTGGCCAGACGGCAACTCTAGGAAGAATTCTGGTCGTGCCAAACGTCTTCCATTTAAGGATTATGGAGGCCACTGTGCTCTTAGGAACCTTAAGTGCAGCAGAAATGTTTTTGTAACCTTGGCCAGATCTGATCTTGCCACAATTCTGTCTCTGAGCTTTTCATCAATTCCTTTGACCTCATTATTCTAATTTGCTCTGACATGCACTGTGAGCTGGAAGGTCTTATATAGAGAGGTGTGTGGCTTTCCTAATGAAGTCCAATCAGTGTAATCAAACACAGCTGGACTCTAATGAAGGTGTAGAAGCATCTCAAGGATGATCAGAAGAAATGGACAGCAGCTGAGTTAAATATATGAGTGTCACAGCAAAGGCTCTGAATACTGAGAACCATGTTTCAGTTTTTCTTTTTTAATACATCTGCACAAATGTCAACAATTTTATGTTTTTCTGTCAATATGGGGTGCTGTGTGTCCATTAATGAGTAAATAAAATTAACTTTTAGATTTTAGTAAACGGCTGCAATATAACAAAGAGTGAAAACTGTAAGGGGTTCTGAATACTTTCAGTACCCACTGTATAAATGACTTACGCATCTCATTATAGTTATGTTACATTCACATTCATGCACTCATCAGAAGCTTTTATCACGCATTCAAGAAACACATTGACATTCTAATCAGTTCTTGCTTTCCATGGGACTCAAACCCATGTCCATGATGTTGCAAGCGCCGCTCTCTACTGTTTGAGACGCAGTAAAGCTGTTATGTTAAAACTGTTCCAGTTTATATGCAATTTAAGTGCATGAATCTTGAGTAATGTGTGTATAGGGCAGTGCACACACTTACACCTGTAATTATGAGTAATGAGGAAGCGTCTCAGAGCGTCGGCATTGATTTTACAGTGCATTCTCCTGGAGCCCAAACTCTATTACCCCATCAGCCCCCGGAGACTCGCGCACTCCATCCTGCATGTGAACCGACTCACAAACAAGAGCCATCTCGTTGATATGACGCCCACCATCTCGCCGCGTGACCCGGCAGTCAGATCGGCCCGGAGTAAACAGCGCTTAGATGTTTTCCCTCATGACATTTGCACATTATGACTCACGGGCGGTCATGCGAGGCTCTGGTTAACCCACACTGCACGCGCAGAATGACACTAGTTGCACGGCACGCCACGAGCATGCAGAATGAGGAGAATGAGAATGAATGAGGAGAGTGAGGAGAATGAGGAGAGTGAGGAGAGTGAGGACAATGAGGAGAATGAGGAGAGTGAGGAGAGTGAGGACAATGAGGAGAATGAGGAGAGTGAGGAGAATGAGGAGAGTGAGGAGAGTGAGGACAATGAGGAGAATGAGGAGAGTGAGGAGAATTAGGTGAGCTCCTGCATATGCAGATTTTAACATGACATTTGCGAACGTTTCCGCAGCAAAGACAGCCGAACATGTGCAAACGTCTCTCGATGCAACTTCCAGCGAATGCAACGCGTGGAATAAATGCAATGGATGCTTTTGCAATACAAATGCATTATTTCTCTTGCACACGACTACAAACTGAGCCAAACGCATGAACGCGAGTGTAAAAAAAAACACACCGTTTATCACGCCGTGAAACGCAATAATAGACGTGCAGTATCTCCCACTTTTATATGGATTGGGGAACTGAACTTGCATATGACCGCACGTGTAAAAGAAACTTTTGCAATTAAAAATTTTGTGCATTTCTCCATTTTATATTCTCAAATTGACATTTCCATCGAATTTAAATCATGCATGAGTGCTTAACTGACACCTTTGCATCGTTTTTCCCTGTAAAACCCTGTGGGTTCATTGGGAATATTTAACTGAATCATGCTCTCAACGTCAAACCCGAACCTTACAGCTAAAATAAACTTTTACCATTCCAATGACTGTGATTTTATACATGCTAAGATTCTAAAACGCACTAAATGTCATTTCAGACGCGTTGTGTGGGCGTTATAACGCGTTATAAGGCTGCCCTCTGAACACCGGTGGATTGGCTGTTGGGAAGATCTCATGCTGGATGGTTTATGAAATGGCACCTGTTCACGCGCACACACGGCATGTTGACTGGCATATAAATGCAACAGTATGAGATGCTGGCACTCACCATACACTCCCTGGCATGAGATGCCCTCCAAAATGAGCGTCAGGACCCCCAAAACACTGATAATCCCGTCCATCATTACGTGCCTTTCAACATATCCAGATTAAAGAGCCGGAGTCTCTCCAGGAAGGGATTGATGTGGATGAAAAGCAGCGCAGATGTCACGAATCCACGCGAGGCGTCAGATGCGCGCGGGTTCCTGATGTTCTGCTGGACAGATGTTCGTTCACTGGCTCGGCTGAGGTTCGGACGCGTCGCTCATCGCTCGAGTCCGTCCGATCCGGAGCTTCTGACCGCCTCAGTGAAGCTCGCGCGCCCGCAGCATCAGGACCAGCAGCGCGTCGCGAACGAGCAATGCGCGTGCACCGGGCTGTCCGTCATCTCGACGAGGGCGCGAACACTTTTCAGGGTTTGTGGGAGCCGAACTCGATCGAACTGAACCGAACCGAGTCCAGACGAATGGAGAGAAGCGTCCGTCGCGTTGCGCAATAACGCGCGCTGTGAGAGAGAGAGAGAGAGAGAGAGAGGAGGAGAGAAAGAGGGGGAGAGAGAGTGAGAGGGAGAGAGAGAGGGGGAGCGAGAGTGTGTGAGAGGGAGAGAGAGAGGAGGAGACAGGGAGCAAGAGAGAGAGAGAGAGAAAGGGAGAGGGTGGGGAGAGAGAGAGAGAGAGAGACTCATCATTTGCATTTTTAAACCATAAATGATTACATTTTTTATTATTTTACAATCACTAAAGTGTTTCTCATATAATGCATAATTTTTAACTAATTTATTTTAGCATAAACATCACCATTAGCCTCTATTTATTTAAAAAAAGACGATGATTATAGCGATAAAGATATACAGTAATATAAAGTTTCACAGCCTCAGTGCATTACAAATTTTAAAAAAATATTCAATGAAAATACAAAATATTATTAAAAATATTATAAAAAAATATATAGCTGCAAGCAGCCATGACGAGGCCAAGCACAAGGGGGCATTAAAAGTCATGCCAGCATTGCTGGCAGCATTACAGTAATGAAGTATGAATAGCATCACAGTAATGAAGACAATTTAACATGACTCTAGTCTAAATGGCTGAAAAATTCGACCTTTTGACCAATAGGCGGCGCTGCAACCAAAATGATGTGTCAATCATGTGGTACTTTCAGAGTGAGGTGACAATGACACATGCAAAGTTTGGTGTCAATTGGGTAAAGCATTGCTGACATAGAGCATTAAACTCATGTATCTGTTAAACATAGCATTTCATGAGACAATTCTAAATGGCCGAAATGGGAAAATGTGGTATCGCACGACTCGGCATAATACACTGAATCTAAAGAGACCAGTTTCATTAATTTTGGCCAAAGCGTTCAGAAGTTAAAGAGCAAAAGCGTCACTTTTTTTAATAGTTTCTGACCACTAGGGGGCACTGCGTCAAATCTCTGCAGGTAGCCTTAGATCATGATTGCCATGACACGCACCTAGTTTGGTTGGAAAACACTAATGTGTTGCGGAGATATAGTCTCGATTTCATTTTGGTCGCCACTTTGTCTAATTCTTTCAATTCTTTATTCAAAAATTCCTATTTTAATAACTTTTTGTCAGCATGGTCTGAAGATAATA
Source organism: Rhodeus uyekii (assembly GCA_037043235.1). Classification (NCBI taxonomy): domain Eukaryota; kingdom Metazoa; phylum Chordata; class Actinopteri; order Cypriniformes; family Acheilognathidae; genus Rhodeus; species Rhodeus uyekii. The sequence continues at coordinate 956,082 of JAWRVZ010000205.1, forward strand.
CGATTCAATTTCGGTGAAAATCGGACAAACGGTCTGGGAGGAGTTCGAAAAAGTAGGTTTTTTTTTTTAAAAGAAAAACAATATGGCAGACAGGAAGTTTAGCCAACTATGACAAATTTGGTATCTGTGTTCTTGGCTTGAACCAAGGAACATATTAAGACATAATGTTTTGCCATAGGTTAACGTAATCAAAAGTTATTAACATATTTGTACATTTGGTTATAACTTTTGACCACAAGGTAGCGCTGCCCCGAAACTTTTTGCGTCGTATCAGGCCAAGGTGCTGAAGACAGCCTCAGATCATGATTGACATAACACACACCAAGTTTGGTCAGAATACTCTAATGCGTTGTGGAGGTATAGCCTCACTTTAATTTCTGCAGCCATTTTGTCGAATTACTTCACAAATTATTCGTAAACGGTTTGACGAATCTACTTTATATCCATAGCTTTTGGTCAACATGGTCTGGAGATGATGTGGTTAAATTTCCGTGAAAATCGGACAAACAGCCTAGGAGGAGTTCGAAAAAGAAATAACAATTAACAATGGCGGAAAAGTTTTCATGACGGAAAATGCAGGCGAATTGCTGTGAGCCAATGAATTAGAGGACAAAACAATTTTGTTTCTAGGACATACGGTTCAAAAGTTATTAACATAAACATGAGTGCAACTTTGGACAGGTGGTGGCGCTAGAGAGATTGAGTTAGAGACTTCAAATTTGCTATAGTCAATGATTGGACTGTCCTTTATCAGTGTGCCAAATTTCATAATTTTCCCGCAAACCGTTCTATGGCCTGCCATGGACTTCCATGGCGGAAGAAGAAGAAGAAGAAGAAGAAGAACTGGAGCAAAAACAATAGGTGCCTTCACACCTTCAGTGCTTGGCCCCTAAATATCAGCATATCAGCAGATGTATTGCGGAAAGCAATACATCTCTCGTGGTGCGAGAGAAACGGTTTCCCAGGATGCCAGACAAAGAGAGAACTCTCTCAGAGGCTTTGGACACGCCCACTCTCACTCAGACAAGACACGTGATTGGTTCGCGGCGCGAGATCGACCAATGAGAGCACAAGTGGAGTGGGAGCTCTTCATCTCTCTCAGAAGCAAATGTTGACGATCCAGCGCTGAGATCTGACAATGAGGCACTTCCCGCACTGATTTAAAGGCCTCATTATACCAGTGCAGTAACACATCATCATCATCATCATCATCATCACATTCATCGAACCACACAGGTCTGTCATCATCGTCCTTGCAAGTCAAGTCTCAAGATACTACTGTCATTGATGAGTGTAGAGCACCATAATACGTATCGTATGAGAGAGAGTTAATATTACATATAATATAGTATAATATTACGATTTTATAATTAAATAGATTTAATTACAATATATTTAAAGTATAAATATACATATTTTAAACTTTCTGGCACCTACACCTAAAGGAAATTCCTAGGGGGCCAATCCTACTTCACGGATTTTCACCTGTCGCGGGGGGTTCCGGTCCATATTAACCACGATAAACGAGGGATCACTGTATTCTAAAAATCACTCTAAATGAAGGCGAGTGTCAGAGTCACAACTATAACAAAATAAACAATATTGTTGAAATCACAATTAAAACATTTCCAGCCAATCAGAATCGCGACTTTTTACAAGCAGAATGAAATGGTGTCTTTGCTCAGTTTCATCAGTTCATGAGTTCATCAGTCATCTTGTGAATGCGCTTTAAGAAACAGAGCTTGGAGGACAACCCATCTCGTTCTCTCCTGAGGCTCATCCCGTCCCCAAAGCTGCTGCTGCTCCTCCAGCGGAGCATGGCATGTGTCCGGCTGCTGACACGGCGCCCCCTGTTGGCATCAAACCCCGACTCTCAGCTCGCATTATGCACCTAAAATCATATATTTTAATCAGCAGCGCGTTTGCGTCACGAGCGCTTCAGTGTTTGTTTGTTTGTTTGGTCCACTAGCACTTAATTGGGCGGATTCCCCGATTCACAGACTTTCTCTGGAAATGATTCATTAAGGCGGAGGGAAAGTGACAGACAGTGTTTACTGGTTCATTCGCTGAACTCCATCTGTCTTGTGCTTGTGTTTGTCCTTTCTGACACAGACAGACTGAGACACAAACTCCATCTGTCCATCACACACACAACCTGTTTAAAGAGCCCACGAAATCACACTACCACACACTTACACACGCAAACACTCACACACACGCACACACTCACACACACACACACTGCCACACATTTACACACGCACACACACCCACTGACAGACAGACACACACACACACACACACTGACACACACACACTTACATACACACTGACACACACACTGACTGACACACACACACACACACACACACACACACACTGACACACACACAGACAGACAGACAAACACACACACACTGACACACACACAGACAGACAGACACACACACACACACACTGACACACACACAGACAGACACACACACGCACACACACACACACTGCCACACATTTACACACGCACACACACACACTGACACACACACAGACAGACACACACTGACACACTGCTATACACTTACACATGCACACACACACACAGACACACACAGACACACACACACACACAGACACACACAGACACACTGACACACACACACACTAACATACACACTGACACACACACAGACAGACAGGCACGCGCACACACACACACACACACTTACACACACTCTCAGTTCAGGGCATCTTGGAGATCAAATAAACGCTTCTAAACTTTGAGAAAAAACAACGAACAGTATGAACATCGCAATATATAAAACACAGCTCAACCTCATAAAACACTTTTAACGATGCATCTTTCAACGACATGTTATTAATGCATTATATTTAAATTTTCACAAGATCATAAAATGCATTATAAGGGCATCATTAATGCCTCCAAATATTTTTTTTAATGCATTATATACAAAGGCTAAGTAAAGTGTTGCCATGACTACAGTTGAAGATAAGAATCGAAACATTTGGCGATGATTTTAAATGAGGACGAAATGTAAATGAATATGTAGGAATGGAATTATCTGGACTTTTTCAGACTCGGGTCATATTCCGGTCAGATGTACAGAATAACTCGATTTTGTGTTGAGAAAGACAGATAATGTTTATAAGGCGTTCTGTCTTTGTCTCAAATCAGCTTCTCTTGACGAGTGTTTTGTCTTATGCAGTGACATTAATAAGAGTCATCATCATCATCATCATCATCATCATCATCATCATCATCGCTGCTCAAACGAGGCGTTAGAGCCGAACGACGCCTTTGAACATGTGTGTTCAACAACAGAGTCTTTGTTCATCTCTCATCAGGAGCTGCTCACACTTTCACAGTCTCAACCCTCCGTAATCACAACACAGCTCTGCCTTTCAGGACTCTCCGTCATTCCAGGTTACTCGCTTCTTATTGTCCTGCATCCTTTGTTTGAGCTTCAGTGCGCCACAATCAGCCACAAATAAACCAGCTCACCCTCATGTCAGTCCAAACCTGCCCGATTATCTTTAACACACACAGGAGAAGTCAGATGTTAAAAGAAAAGCATAAAGTGAAACTGCGAATCACCAACTGAAAAAGACAGAAAAACAGAATGACAATAGTTGAGAATGTCTCATACAGTCGTGGTCAAAAGAATCTGTAAAATCAACAAAATAAGAGAAATCATACAAAATGCATGTTATTTTATTTATTTATTACCATCCTGAATAAGATATTCTGCATAAAAGTTGTTTACATATAGTCCGCAAGACAAAATAAAAGTTGAGGCCCTTAAGAATTCATGAACTACACACTGAAAAAAAAAAAGGTTTGTTTGCTTAATATTTTTTCTCCATTAAAATCATCCGAAAATTCTTAAGATAAATGACTTCAGTTATTAAGTCTATTCGTGTAAATAGATAAATCATTTATTTATATATAGTTTATGCATTATTAAGGCTACAGTCATGCTTTGAGATACGAGCATAATCTGATCCAGGACGAGCTCGTAACTCGAATTGCTCGTATCTCAAATCATTTCCCCCCATAAGAATTAGTTAGGGTGTTCTGGGTGGTTGCTAAGATCCGTTCCAGCCCTCTAAAAACTCCTTTATTAGTGCTAATAACAATGAAAAAACATGTTTTTATTTGCTATAGAGACACTCACACACACAAAAATAGCATATATAGATTCATGTGATATAAAATAAAAAATTTGGTTTTAATTATGAGTTCTTTCCTTCGAGACACATGATACAGTAGTGATTAATGGCGGCATGTGCGGAGGAGGAAGAGGAGGAGAGAACATTTGCTCGAAGGTTTGCTCGTATCTCAGACTACTCGGAACGCTCGTATCTCAAGGTATTACTGTATTTTTCTGGCAGATTTATCAAAATAAAAAAATAAATATGTAACTATCAAAACAAAGTGAGTTTTTGCTCAAAACAAGAAAAAAAAAGGTTTAAGCAAAAACTCACTTTATTTTCATACATTTTTGTCAGTAAAAAAGTCATTTTGATACATTTCCAGAAATGTATCTTGTTTAAGAATGTTTAGATGTTAAAACAAGAGCTTTTTTCCAGAGCAACCATTGAGTTTCAGACGAGCTTCACATCAGAAGGCAGGAAAGAGTTTGTAAAGGGAAACATTTTATATTTCAACAATTAAGAAGCATATCCAGGGAAATCTGTCACAATCAGAGCCACAAAAGCAGAGGATCAGTGACCAACTTCAGAGCGGCGAGGTTTGAGTTCCTGCTGGGTTTCATTTGAAGAAAGACGAGGTTCATGACCGAGCAAATACCCGTTCTCAAGCTGAACTTGGGAGATTCAGGCCTCAGGCTTCGCTGGGAATATTGTAATGCTGCGCAGGTGAAAGCAGGTACGGCACTACATCATGGTGAAGGGATATGGCTTTTGGCTGCGAGTATGACAGCTAGAGAAAAGCGAGCGGTTGGGGACCGATGTCCCGCCGAAGTCCCGAGAAGAAAGCGTAAATGAGCTCACTGAACCAGGGAATGAGGTGATAGATTTTAATCAAGCTAAAGGCGCCCGAGAGACCCTCGCTAGAGCTCAACTCACACTCACACCACAGAAACACCCAAAACGCTTATTATTCCATTACATCACATACAGAATGTTGCTTGTGTTATTTTAGTATCATTTAATCATATTTTGAATTCGCTTTTGTGTTTATATTCTCTGTTTTTATGTTAATCAGTTTGTTTTAGACATTTATTTGTGGTTTCGTGCTTGTAAAAATATGTCTATATACTTTGCATTCTTTTTTCAGTTTTAGTTAACTCAAGAAATTTAATTTAAAATGTCTGTTTATTTCTTAGTTTGAATAATGTGTATTTTTTTATATATACTATACTAATATAATTATAATTATATATATATATATTCACACAATTTACAATACAAAATATAGAATATTACATAATGCATAAAAATGTATATAATACAAAATAAATGAATAAATAAAAACATAAATCTGTAAATAAACGTATTGATAAATAAATAAATATATATTTCTTCAGACTCTCATGCCTTTAATTATAATAAAGTATTGTTAAAATAAAATTGTGAAGAATTTAGGACATCTATATTATTATTATTGTAACTTGTGTAAGATTATTGTCATTATTAAGAATTGATTTTATATTTTACAGTAGAATTGTTATTTACTTTATTTGTGTTTAAAACATCAATAATAATAATAATGTGAATATAGCGTGAACTGAGCTGCAAAGCCAGCACTTGCAAAAAAAAAGTCTTAATATTTAATCTATTTACTTATTTTCCAACCCATATGACCATTAAATCGACATCAGAGAAACTGTAAACATGCAAATGGTTCGTTCAACATTACCTTAAACTCTCAGAGGGGCTTTAGAGAAATATTGTATATCTGGCAACTTTGGGAAGAGGTTGGAGCTGTATAAGCACTTAGTAACCACACAGAACACCCTAGCAACCACATAGCAACTCCCTGACAACCAGCATTGTGTGCGTTTGATGATTCAGTGGTACATTCAGACACACTCCACTGCACATTCACAGCAGGAGCCCGTGGGCTCCGTCCTGATGGAGCCACATCATCCCTGTCAAGATCAACCAACACGAACCCTCCAGGGTCAAAGGTCACATCACCGGTCATCAAGACCCTTGAATCCTCTCGCACTCACATGTTCCATAGCAGAGCAACAATGAAAGATCGTTCTTTTGTTGCATTTAATGATTGGCTTTATCTCAGATGTTAACACTATATGCGTTTCCCCATTACCAATTAGAACATCCCCATGAACTCAGAGTAATGAAAGCTAAGGGTGGGTGACTTCCATCCTATTCATGTTCATTCAGACTTCCTTCTGCAATATGAAGCACTGCGTGTTATTAATAAAGCAAAGGGTAAACGTAGAACTCTTTCATTTCTCTGAGACTCACAAACTTGCCAAATCATCATCTTCAACAATTAATGGCTCAATTGACCATCGTGAAATTTTTCATTCAATTTTTCAACCAAGCTTTTCCCCATCTGCTCCTTTTCACCTACTAAAACATCTGAGGTTGAGCATCTGATTATACAATCCAACTCCTCTTCCTGTCAGCTTGACCCAATTCCAGCTCATTTGCTCCAAATCTCTCATTTTACTCATTTCAGCCGTATGATAAACAGACCCGTGTTGCTGGATTTGTCTTGCTTGGGTTTAAAATAGCTGCTATCACTCCAGGTCTTAAGTACCAATTAGCATTAGCAAACACAACCCTTGCTCAGTCACTTTCTCCTGAGGTGCACCTCAGGGCTCAGCGCTCGGGCCACTGCTGTTCTTAATTTATATGCTTCCTCTCTGCCAGATCATCAAATGTTTGTGTCATGGTCTTAATTTTCATAGTTATGCTGATGATACATACAATTATTTTGCCATTCAACCCAATTCAGTCCTTCCTCCTACATCCATTATTTCTCGAGACCTTAAAGCATGGACGGAAGAAAAAATCCTTTAAAAAAATGCTGACTAAACTGAAATTCTGCTCGTTGGCCTTTAATCGCTCAGCTCCTATCAGCATCTCCATTCCTACATTTGATTCTTAATTATGTTTTGAAACACATATCAGTCAGTTTGTCAAAACTGTTTTTTTCCACTTTCACAATACAGTAATTCATGCATTCATTTCTTTAGCTTGTAACTTTTTGTTTATTGCCTTCCTTAGTCTTTAAATCGCCTGAAACTGGTTCAAAGTTGATCTGCTTGCATCACTCCGATCCTTCAACTACACCGACTGCCCATCGCATTCAGATCAAACTACTCAATTGATCAGGCCTGTCTGGTTTTGCACCTTCACATCTAGCGATCTTCATTCAGCCTCACGCTCCAGCTCGTTCTCTTATATCTAGTTGTGTGTATTCAACATATATAATATTTAAATGTACATATTTTTAAATATCTTATTGTATTACTAAAATGAAATATGAGCTATTAAGATAAATTTAAATGAAACATTAGACATTTCTCCTGAGTCTCCTGTGCCTTTAACAATATTAAAATGTTTTATATATATATGTGTGTGTGTGTGTGTGTGTGTGTGTGTGTGTGTGTGTGTGTGTGTGTGTGTGTGTGTGTGTGTGTAAAACATGCATTATTATTATGATTAATTATTAATGAATAATCGTCATAATATATCATTATCTTATTATAATAATAAAATATTAGATATTTCTCCTGAATCTGACATACATTTCTTAATATTAAAATAGTATTATAGTAATTATAAATAAATAAATATATATATATATATATATCATATTTATATGCATTATAAATTATATAGAGAGAAATTTGAGAGAAAAGTAAATTGAGAAATATATGCATATAATCAAGTCTTTGTAAAATATATAGATATTTTTTCTCAATTTTCTCATATTTTCTGATTATGTAATCTGAATTGTATTGTAGTGGATATAATAAGCAATAATGCAGCAGCTTCAGAGTGTGTGTTCAGCTCTGGCGCAGTCAAACTCATAACCATATGAATGCGTGATTTGACACAGTTAATCAGCATCTCTTTCAGAAAAATGCTTAAACCGTCCAAATTCATTTGCATTGTAATCATTTTTTCCTCCTGCCACAGACGGCATGTTTGATTACGTACAAATGAACGATAGAGAAAATAAGATCTTCTGGAGTCCATGAGCAATAAAACCTTGCAATGAAGTGCGTTTAACAAACTGAAATATGAATCAAGTCAAACTCGCCCCTCGCATTTGCTAAATATGGTCACGCATGCATGCACACGCGCAGAGAATCGCTCGTATTTTACCACGCTTTGTGTAAACAGATTGTTTTTCATGAATAGTAAATATTGCACATTGAGCGCCAAATGACTGTGTTCAGTCGAAGTGCTTCCAAGATTCGATTTACATTATGGTATATTTTCCTTTGCATGCTTTCACCATGAAACAAGATTCAGGCCCAAAAATCCTTTGAGACTTTCATTACTGCATTTAAACAAGGCGCCTGCTCTCAGAACAGATGAAACTTTTGAAAAAGTGCAGCATCAGCATCAGTTATTATCTGGATTCAGGCTGACCAGTGAAGAAATGAAGGCGTTTCATCTGCATGTGCTGCTTGTTGAGGCACAATGTTCATGCTAGGCAGTTGCTTTGGTGCTCCGGGTGGTTGCTAGGTTTTTCCAGGTGGTTGCTAAGGTGTTGCTAGGCAGTTGATAGGATAATTGGGTTGATTGTAAAGGAGTTACTAATGGGTTTTATCCTTTGCAAGGGGGTTATGGGTGGTTGCTATGGTGTATACGGTGAATGTAAGGGAGTTACTGGGGTGTTTTAGAAGTTGCTAGGGTGGTTCTGGACAGTTCCTATTTGTTGCTAGGCAATTGCTAGGATGTTCTGGGTGGTTGCTAAGATGTTGCTAGGCAGTTAGTTGGTGGTTTGGGGTAGTTTCATGGGAGTTACTAGGGTGTTTTAACAGTTGCTAGGTTGTTCTGGGTTCTGGGTGGTTTGCTAAGGTGTTACTAAGAAGCTGATATGGTGTTTTGGGTGATTGTAAGGGGGTTTCTAGAGACTTTTAGCATTGGTTAGGGATTTCTGGGTGGTCGCTAAGATGTTGCTAGGCAGTTAGTAGGTGGTTTGGGATAGTTGCATGGGAGTTACTAGGGTGTTTTAGCATTTTTTAGGGGGTCATGGGTGGTTGTAATGGAGTTACTAGGGTGTTTTAATAGTTGCTTGGTTGTTCTGGATGGTTTGCTACGGTGTTGCTAAGCAGCTGATAGGGTGTTTTGGGTGATTGTAAGAGGGTTATGGGTGGTTGTTAAGATGTTGCTAGGCAGTTGATAGTGTGTTTTGGATGGCTGCTAATATGAGACACAACATGGGCACCACTAATTTTTGATGCCAATTCAACGTTTGAGCCACATATCCAAAATACTGTTAAAACATCTTTCCTCCATCTCATAAATATTGGCAGATTGCATCCACTGCTGTCGTTTACTGTTGCTGAGAAACTGATCAACAATTCTGTATTTTCCCGTATTGATTACAGTAATGCCTTGTTGACTGGGGTGTCGAAAGCTACCCTAAACAAATTGCAGGTAGTGAAAAATTCGGCTGCTAGAATCCTCAGAAGAACTGAAATAAGAGATTATACTGTATTACTCTTGTTCTGGAGTCTCTGCATTGGCTCCCTGTTAGATTTAGGGTTGATTTTAAAATTCCGATGCTTACCTACAAGCCTTACATGGGTTGGCACCTCAATATTTGACTGAGCTTTTAATTCCCTATACTCCAACCCGTGGCCTTCGTTCTTCTGAAACTGCTCCTTTAACTATTCCATTCACTCAGTTAAGATCGATGGGAGAAGGGGCTTTTTCTTCACTAGCTCCAAAACTTTGGAGTTCTTTACCGATTGAGATAAGGCAAGCTAAATCTCTTGGCATTTTTAAATCTAAGCTAATCTATAACTGAAATTTTATGTTATGCTTATGTTTAGTATTTATTGTTGCTTAATTTTTAATCTTTATATTATGTGGTGTACTTGTTTGTGTAAAGAGCTTTGAGATTTACATTTAAAGGCACTATAGAGAATAAAGGTTATTATTATTATTTATTTATTTTTATTTTTATTTTTATTTTTATTTTTATTTTTATTTTTATTTTTATTTTTATTTTTATTTTTATTTTTATTATATTAATAGCACCTTTCAGTTTTCTTCTGTTTTGTGGATTTTCCATTTTATTTTGCTATGAATTAAAAACAAATTTTTCCATATAAAGAACTTTTGTCAACAAGTGTTTCTTTTTTAAAGCTGAGAATGCAAATACTCAATTTACAAACTAAACTCAAAAAAATATTTTAATGATCTATCACAACTTTTTATTTTTTGTCAAATCAACTGATATAAATAATGCGACTCTGAGAATGTGACGCAATATTTGGAGTTTCTATTTATTAATCTCCTTTGTTTTATTAACTCCGTTTTTTTATTTCATTGAACTCAAAATGTTAAGTAACCTGTTAAATAACTTGCTTTTTTAAGTTAAACCAAAAAATTCTTACAGTGTATTTAAGACAGTAAAAACCTAACATTTTAAGTTGAATGAACAAATGCAGAAACGGCAAGTTGAGTCAACTTAAAAAATAACTTTGAAAAGCAGAATTATGTTTTAATTCTGTCGGTGGTTGCAACATCGAGGTCATGGCTTCGATCCCCAGGGAAAGCAAGAACTGATTAGAATGTCAATGTGTTTCTTGAATGCAATGCAAGTTGCTTTGGATAAAAGTGTCGGATAAATTTAAATGTAAACGATCTCAGGGTTGACGTCTATCTCTACGCTCATGCACATCTAATGAAAACTAGTCTTCTCTTCTTTTACCCACATGTACGATCACGTCGCATTAGCCGCTCTGTGATGAAGGAATCTGGAATGGGACACATGGCTGACATTTCATCAAACCAGCAAAAACCGAAACGAGATTTAGACATATTTACGAGAGCTAAAGTAGCATCGACGCCATTTCCTCCATCGCTATTTGAAGTGACAGATCCATCTCATTCGTCGCATCCCTGCTGAAAGCTTTCGCCGTTGTCTTGGGAATAAACTTCATCTGTTGCAATGACTGCAACAGTACGAGAAGCTGCATGTTCCTCCAGACTGTGTGTTTTCATGCTCTCTTCTGGGTCTAACTCCTCTCAAAAAGCTCTCTTGAAAAGCAACAGTTTATTATTCGTGTTTATAGAGCATAGAAAATTGCCCTCCTGTTTTGCACGGCCCGGAATCAGGTTGAATAAGTCTAACCAAACCTCTTTTTTTATTCCCGCTTAAGAGGTTTTTCCTTTTTTTTGATGTTTCACTAAAGGAAGCGCACTCAAGTAATCATTTTATGCAGATGAGAGACATTGAAACACATTGAGTCTTTGTTGTGTGGCTTCCTTCGTGAAATGCATTTGGAAACTCAATTACACACATGCATTAATGTAATAAAAACCTCACAACCTTGATCTGAGCGTGCAGACACAGGCAGAGTGTGTGAACGCACGACACGTCGAGTATCAGGAATGACTTCTCCGGCTAATCGCACTCATCAGGAAGTTGCTTTGATGTTGCTTCTCTCGTAGACATGCATGAATCATGTTTAATCATCTATTCTGAACGCACCTTTGGTACACAAACAGAAACTTTATTAGTAAGCCAGTTAAAGACGTTGCTTGCTTGGTGTGCAACATGTGATTTGCAGTCAAACCTTTCATGAACACTTACGCCCGACACACACTTCATACAAGAGCACAGAAATGAATGGCTGGCCAGTGCATTGCTTTTTAATGTATGACTTAGCATGTTCTTGACTGAGTATTTAAACCAGCTGCTATATTGTAATTGTAGCAATATAGAACATAATATTTTGGTAAATATAATCTAATACAGTAGAATCTTGAGATACGACCGTCCCGACATACGAGTATTCCGACATTTGAGCAAGCCTTCGAGCTAATGTTTTGCTTTGAGATACGAGTAAATATTTGAGATATGAGCAGCTTACAGACGGCGACTCGGAGCCCACGCCCCTCACTCCTTCACTTCTCGTGTTCCTCCACTAAAATAGAAGTGTTAGTGCAAGCAGAAACATTAGTCAAGAGAAGATCGCGTGTGTATTGCTGCAGATGAGATGTCATGCACGCACAATGAATTAAAATGAGCTCACAGCCCCCATTTTTTGCGTTTTGATCTGTTATCCGCTAACGGATGTAATTTACGGAAACAGAAAACATCAGTTTTGCTCTCATTTCTTTTTGGCATAGATTTATCGCCACAGTTGATCCATATTGTGTTTGCATTATCTACGTTATCACGTCTCGAAGGCAAGAACTCATAATTAAAACCACATTTTATTTTATATCATAGGAATCCTTATATACTATAATTGTGTGTGTGTGTGTGTGTGTGTGTGTGTGTGTGTGTGTGTGTGTGTGTGTGTGTGTGTGTGTGTGTGTGTGTGTGTGTGTGTGTGTGTGTGTGTGTGTGTGTGTGTGTGTGTGTGTGTGTGTGTGTGTGTGTGTGTGTGTGTGTGTGTGGCACAGAATGGATCTTTTTTCCTGTTATTTCTTATGGGGGAAAAAATAATGTGAGATACAAGCATCTCGAGTTACAAGCTCGTCCTGGAACAGATTATACTCGTATCTCAAGGTATTAATTTAAGCTGAAATACCATTCAACAGTTTGAGTGCTTGGGAAAAGAAGTGTTGGTTTAACTTAAAGTTAGTTACTGGATTTCTTTTCATTGAAATATTGAAGTAAAAAAAGTTGATAAATTATGCATTTTTTTATACAAAGCTGCATTTAGTAGATGATAAGTACAGTAATATTATATCAGTGTAAAACAGCTGTTTTCTATGCGAATATATAGTAAAGTGTCATTTATTCCTGTGATTAAAGCTGAATTTATTAGATGATAAATACAGTAAAACAGTGTAATATTATATCAGCTGTTTTCTATGTGAATATATAGAATGTATAGTATTAAAGTTGTATTTTCAGCATCATTACTGCATTTTTCAGTGTCACATGATTTTGATATGATGATTTGATGATCAACAAACATTTATGATTATTATCAGTGTTGAAAAAAGTTGTGCTGCTACTCATGAAACATTTTACACACACACACACACACACATATATATATATATATATATATTATATACAGAAACATATGCGTAACCAGATTAAACCACAGCAATACAGGAAGTTTGATTTGATTTTGCAGCAACTCTGTATCTATTTCTAAGTGAATGTGGTCTTATAAGCGTCATAAAACTCTTGTTTGCGATGTGGAGTCAGCATTCATGTAGCGTTTACCTGGCAACTCCTCTCTGATTTCATAAGCTGGCCGACAGTAAACATGTCCAGGAACTCATTACGGCGAGAGATTAATGATACGCCGCACTAATGGCGTCTGAGATCTAATCGTTGCTGCTTTAAAGAGAGAAAGACCTAAAGAAACGAGGCCAAAGGTCTGCTCTGATTGTTCATCTGCGGGGCATTTCAGCGGCCAGATCAGATAAAGAGGTCTGCCAGAGTACAGGTGGAAGGCTGGTCTTTAGAAAAGCGCTGGTCTCTTGTTCGGTGTCCTTTTGGCCTCCAGAAGAATCAAAGCAAGTGAAAATGTGCGACTCTGACACTGAGAGCTGCACACACAAAACTCTGCTCGTTTGCTCACTTATGTACTCATTTTACTGTAAGGAAACATTAAGATCCTAAAATCTAAGGCAAGAACATACGGCATCTAAATAAACATGCACTGTAAAACATGATTATATAATTACATATTATATTATATTATATTATATTATATAATACAGCCATTAAAGTGTCATTATTAGTCCTTTGGGACTCAAAGGAGTGAATACTGAAGCTGAGAAAGAAACAGAAGATGGATGACGGTTACAGAACCACATGAAGTTCATCATGCATCGGAAGCTTTGGCATTCATATGCTGAAACTTAACTGGTAAATACAACAAAGATTTGGGATTATTCCAGAAAAAGATCATGAGATTTGCTGTTTCAGTCTTACTTCATGTTTAATTTAACGAGTTACTATGCCGATTGTAATTATTTGTGAAATCCAGCAAATTCGGAGTGAAAAGTGTTTCAAGTAAACTTGTTTGTGCGGTTTCTGTCTGAAAACGGAACTTTTATTTGGCAGCTAGATGTTATTTTTTACTGCTAATAGTTGCAGATATTGTTTCCACCGCAATGCATTCTATTAAAACAATATGCAATAAAAAAAAAAACATATTTTGTTCACACTATTAAAAATGTGATAGGCATTTTGTTTCCCCTTTTAGAATATTTTATTAATTTAATATTAATGATACTCTGAGTGAGTGACTTTGTGTGTGTGCGTTTTATGTGTATGTGAGTGAGTGAGTGAGTGTGTGTGTGTGTTTGGGGTGACTCATTTCTCTCTCACGCATCATATACTTTCCAGATGTTTCTTTACGGATCAATGCTTTCATATCTGTGACAATATCTTTATTCAGAAAAATGCATCCAGATGTGTTTCTGATCATTCAAGATCAGATTCTGTTCGCATTCAACACACAGAGAAACTGCCATGTGTCTCTATCATTATTCTGTGCTTAAAGTCAACATCAAAACTGACTATTCTTTATGGAGTTTAGCAGATTTTATTATATACACCTGTCAATCACATGAGATCCACCAATAACAAACCACAACCATCCAATTTCAATCAAGCACCGCCCACATTTACTCTTGTTTGTGAAGCTATTCTCTCCATAGAAGAAGAAAAGAGCAACACAATATTACTATATATATATATATATATATATATATATATATATATATATATATATATATTACATTACTATATATTCAATATATATTACTATATATTCACATAGAAAACAGCTATTTACACTGATATAATATTACACTGTTTTACTGTATTTATCATCTAATAAATTCAGCTTTAATTACAGGAATAAGTGACACTTTACTATATATTCACATAGAAAACAGCTGTTTTACACTGATATAATATTACACTGTTTTACTGTATTTATCATCTAATAAATTCAGCTTTAATCACAAGAATAAATGACACTTTACTTTATAGTCACAGTCTCTTCTGCTCATCAGTCCATGTTTTTGCTTTCAAAAAAAATATTAAACATCTTTTGAACTGTAGTGTAATTATGTTGTTACAATATTCCACAAATGCTGTTTTTGCTTTCCAGATGTTTCTTTACGGATCGATGCTTTCATATCTGTGACGTCTTTGTTGAACGTCCCTTTAAGAGCAAGATCTAATCTAATAAAAAATCTAATATTTGTCATATTCATTCATTCAGATAAAACACGAAACATCTTGAATACTGAGCTTCTTTCCATTGGTGGTTTATGAGTTCATGGTTTCCAGACACTGTAAATCTGTCTGCTTCACCAGAACGAAAGACCGAAATGAAACCGCACGTCAATCAACGGTTATGCTATAAAACATCCAGACAAATCCCAAACGCTCCTGAAATGGGATCATAATCCGAGGAGGAAGATCCGAGTGCGTTCAGACAGTAACACACGACTCCTGCGGGTTAGTGCTGCTGTTCTCCAGTGGAACATCATCTCCAGCTTCACAGAAACTGTGCTGGTCTAGAGCCGCTGAGATGGAAAGTAATTAATGCCGCACATAATCTCCAACAATCACGTCCACGGGAGGATAAGAGCTGGTGACGTCAAACCGTCTGCTGCATTACAGTCAGAGAAACATGGAAAAACATCTGCTTACCCTTTACTTTTAGATCACAGATTAAGTATAAACAATGTGTTTAAGAGCGTAGGGAACGGAAATAAACACATATGTAGTTTAGCACTTTGCCAAGCATCTCTCTGCATGTTTAGCAGGTTGGCGAGTCACAGAACTCATGCATTATCTAGAAGAGTCGAGACAGAACCGCAGAAACACCTGATGCTCGTGGAACGGCTCTGGAATAATAAGAGACTGACAGTGAGACGCGATTAAAGATGTGATGCTGATTCCCAGGCAATGCATCACTCGAACACATGAACCTCTTAAATCAACCCGAGACTGAAGATACTGAGCACTACTTTCTGGAAAACGCATCAAAATGAAGAGCTGAACACGAGGCCAGGGGAGTCTGGATTTTCCTTTCAATAAAGTTTATTTTAGGGATTTTACTGATAATTCTTTACATTTGAACAATAGATGTAAACAATATCGTTTTTTGAGAGCCTGAATATAAAATCAAGTCTCAGCATTGCATATCCTGAACACACAGCTATTGTCACGGATCAGTAGTAAGGGGAGGACTCAGGGTGCAGGGAAAGGAGATTTATTAATAAATAACTGAAACAAACATACAAAAGAAAACACCCACGAGGGGGAAAACTAAGAACTGAAACACAATAACGAGGACAATAACAAACACAAACCAACCGGATGAGACGGATTTACGGGAACATGGGAACATGGGACCAGGAACACAACAAACACATACATAGAGAGATAACAACGCAACGCTAGACAGTAAACACACTGGGATTAAATAGGGAACACATGAGGAAGGTAACGAGTAGAAATACAGTGGTACCTCGAGATACGAAATTAATCCGTTCCGAGGCGGCCTTCGTATAATGAGTTTTTCGTATCTTGGAACACATTTTACATGTAAAATGGCTAATCTGTTCCAAGCCCTCCAAAAACACCCCATTAAATTTCATAATAAAGCTAAATTGACCTATAAACAATGAAATAACGTAAAATGTCGAAAATAGCACTGGCCTTGTGAGCGATTGCCGTCTCCGTTACTGTATCGCCAGCGATTTCTTTGTCTTTAATCCAGACGAGGAGCAACCATTCCATCTCGTCGTGCACATGGCTCCTCTTGCTGGACAAAATAGTGATGCCCTTCGATGGTGTAGTTGCTTTGATGGCATCCTTCTGTTTAAGGATGGTGCCTATTGTCGACGGATTACGGCCGTATTCCTTTGCGATCACACTCAATCGCATACCAGCTTCGTAGCTTCGAGCTAAAGCACGCCAGCACGCATGTATAGAAGATGCATGATGGGAGGGATGCTGTCCAATTAGAGAGAAGGATCTCATGGCTTGGCTAGCATCAGGAACCAATGGGAGAGCAGGAGGATGGTGGCGAGTCTACTATAACTAAGATGGTGGCGTGCGGCGCGAGTTTCAAAATTGTTATGGGGCGAATCTCAGACTTTCAGAAACCTTTTGTATCTTGAAAATTTTTCGTATGTAGAGCAGTAAAAATTTTCGTCTTTACTTTCGTAACTTGGATTTTTCGTAAGTTGAGCCTTTCGTATATTGAGGTAATACTGTAGATGGGATCAATGAAGGGAAACAAGGGAACAAGATGGGCGGGGTTACACAATGACAAGACACGACAAAGGGGCAGCACTAGAAACCCAAACTGAAGTGACAGAACCCTGACAGTTATGAAGTTCTCATTATAATGTTAATCAGCTGATATGACAGACTTGCACATGTTGCATGAACTGTATTTTCCTTTTTAAAGTGATTTCTATCATATTTCAAGCAATTCAATCCATCATGATGAACATATGAAGTGTCTGATGAAGGAAATAATCCAGCATTTCTCGATACAGTCCATTTTAATCAATATGTATTTTCTAACTGGCAAATGTTTCTTCTTGATTTCAGCAAAATCTCCCTTCATTTTGATTCATTTTTCAGAAAGTAAGGCTTATTGTGTTCAATAATTTTTTGGCTTCTCCAGTAAATGCATCTTGATTTAAGAATATTTAGACACTTCAAAAAACCAGGTCACTTTTACCCCAAAATCAAGAGAAATAAAAGTGGCTTTCCTGTGTGTCTAACAGTGGAGTCTAACGCTTGCAACATCAAGGTCATGGGTTCGATTCCCAGGGAAAGCAAGAACTGATTAGAATGTCAATGTGTTTCTTGAATGCAAAAGTGTCTGATAAATGCAGGAGTGTAAATGTTTATTAAAATTGTCAGACATTATTAAAAGAAAGGCAATTAAATTCTGAAAATATTTTTCCCCCAAAATTTACATGAATGCACAAACAAACAAATATCCGTTCAATCCAAATCATGTTAACATTTGCTGTACTGCAATTTAATTTATTTATTTTAAAAATGGGGCATCACTGCATTGTTAATCTGGAACAATTAGGTTTTGTATGCGTTGTCAGATTATTTTAAATGACGCAGTGATTAGAAAAGAAAATGTGTATCATCTCATAAAATAATCTCACAATGCTCCAGAAAAAGGCCTTGATTTAATGTTAAAAGAGGAACAGCTTCATTCAACAAACACAGAAAGTGCAAAAAAGAAGAAGAGTTTTGATGGTTTTGATTGAATGAAGAGCAATTACAGTCCAACAAGCGTGTGAATGCGAACCGTTCCCATCATCTGCACTGAGAGGAACAGAGCCGTGTCGTCGGAGCGGGAAACAATGATCTGAGTGATCCAGCGAGACACTGATGACGAGCTTCATCACGGATCCGTCAGGTAGAGGAAGAGCAGCTCAATTAAAGAGTCATTATGGCAGAACGCTTCCTCCAGCTGCTGCTCCGTCTGCATCCACGGAAACATCGCTTAACTCCTTTTGTTTCAGGAAGTTGCAGCAAACCCACGTTCCTTCAGAGGAAGTGTGTGAGGATGAACTGGAGATGGTGTTGCTGCTGGCAGAGCTGAGAATAATTACCCTGATCCGTCACTAAACTACGAATGCATCTGAATCACTCTCTCACACACTCTTTCTCTTTAACTCAGTCACTCACGTACACACACACACACACACACTCTCTCTCACACACACTCATTCTTTCACTCACTCACTCATGTACACACACATACATATCAAAAGCAGCTTCAGACCTTAATTATGTCCCTCATTTCTCCATGAAGAACACATTAAATGTGCTCAAAGGAAGGTTGCACTCATTTGGAAACAGGCTTCATGCGTATATATGTGATGCCTTCTAGTTCTCCCAGTACATTTCAGAGCAGAACCGCACTTAATCATCAGCTCAGTCTGTATCCCGATCATTTATTCATTAGATCATTTCAGTCTTATGAGCGGAGAGCATCAATAATGCACGCATGTCGGTGCGTGTGAGTAAACGCAGTTCTGTATATGATCGCGTGTGGAACGCCGTTGCATGTGGTCCAGATTCTGCTTATGTTTATTAAGACATGTGAATTATCTTCTGGCTGGAAACTGCCATTTCATTAGAATCCTTCCTGAAATTTCAGATTCAAACCCACAGAATTCAAACCCACAAGTTTTGAAAGAAGTGACTTATGCTCAGTAACCATACGCAACACCCTAGCAACCACAAACAACACCTTAGTGACACGCTAGAAATCACTTATAGTACTTTATCAATGCTCTAGAAGACCTTATATATACCCTAGCAACCACTCATAACACCTTAACAACACACTGAAAATCATCTTGAACACCTTAGTAACGCTCTAGCAACCCCTCATAAAACCTTGGCAACACCCTAGTAACCACTCAAACCCCCTTAGCGGCCATCATACCTTATGAATGATCTAGAAGACCCTAGCAATGCTCTAGCAACCACTCATACCCCCTTAGCAGCCATACTACATTATGAATGCTCTAGAAGACTTTAGCAATGCCCTAGCAACCACTCATAACACCTTAGCAACACCCTGGCAATCACATATTATACCTTATCAATGCTCTAGACCACATTATCACCACCTTAGCAACCATTCATGACACTTTAGTGAGACCTTATCAATCACTCAGAACACCTTAGCAATAACCTAGCAACGACTCATAACACCTTAGGTGACATTCTGTCTGGCCAATATCAAGAGTGTATGTGTTATGTATGAAGCTGCCATCAGATGTGAGGTCACACTTTAGGACAGCTAATTTTGGAGGAATTCTGGGATGTTTCTGCCAGCCTCCGGTGATATCACTTCCTTTAGTTGTGGAAATAACGATGCTTAGAACATGGTAGTGTTTTAATTAGCAGTCAGTCACATAACAGCCATGGGCCAATCAGTGAAACGGAAAGGTGCGACCCCCTTCTGAACCGCATCTGTTTTTATTTACACAATGAGATCTAAAAACCGCAGATCATTTAAAGCGGTTTCACCAACTCCACTGTTCATCTTCTACACGAGAAAAGTTCTATTTGCGGCTCAACCATGAAACTTTCAGAAGCTGCTGATTTTGATGTTGAAAATCGATGAGGCTGTAGAGACGCCGGAGCCTGAGTCAGCCGGACGCATATCGACAAGAAAGATGTTCCCAAACAAACAGACATCCCAGCCAACAGTTACAGCAACTCATTAGTAGAATAGAACTCCTAATTGGCTCACGAATATTAAGATTTCATGCAGTAAATCTACAAGACTTCATGTCAATGCGCTGAAAAAAAATTACATTTACTATTTGAGTCACAAAAGCTTCATAGAAACCCATGTTAGACCAACAAAATTAGCCTAAAAGTTATTAAATTATTTTCTTATTATTATTTTCTTTTCTTTAATGAAACGAGTGCACCTAATTGCATTGAAAGTGTACTTCAAATCTTAAGTGCAGATAATACAATTAAATTTTAAGTGAGTTTAAAGTGAGTTCACGTTAAATGACAATATTTCTTAACTTACTTAAGTACACTTTGTAATGATGTCTAGTTAATCTCCTAAAAACAATTTAAATCACTATGATTTTATAGTGTTTTAAATACACTTATTTTTTGACTACTATACAAAAGCACATGTAAAATAATTGATTTTAATTTCAACTTAGGTTGTTTGTGTTTGTTCAAGTTCTCCCACGCGTTTCATTCCATTCGCCTTCAATTCCCGCTTCCTGTCAATCACCTTGTTAATGAGCTCATTTGTTCCCTTTGTTTGGTCTTGCATTTAATCTCTGCTTGTTTGCGCAAGTTTATGATTAAAACTTCCCTTCGTCACTTCACTGTCTCGTCAGCCTCTCCTCTCATTGGTCTCGTCACCTGTTCATCGTTATCTTGTGTATAAAAGCCCTCATGTGTTCCTTTGTCTTTGTCAGTTGTTGATTAGGTTTCGTCGTGTGGTTGTGCTCCATATTCTCAGAGTGATCTTCTGTTTTAGCACAAGTGATCCCTTTTGTTTGTCTTTTTATAGTATTTTAGTTTTGTTTGTTAACGAAGAGATTTCCGTTTGAATCCTGTTTCTCCATGTCTTCGTCATCCCGCACAAACACCCCGTTACAGTTACACTGGTTAAAACTGCTGATTTCTCTGGATCATTGGAAACATTTAGATGTCAGTACACAAGTCAACAATATGCAACTTTGTTCTTGTGGTTTTTGGATATTTTAATGCAATTAGAGCTCAAATGTTTTCTTCTTGACTGTACGCATATCCTTAAAAATATGGCTGGTAAGATGAAAATGTGCTGATTAATAGTTCTTGCTAGTGGTTCTTTCTAAGGCAAGCATCCCTATTACTAGAGCACACACACACACAAACTGAAACATCCCAGAGGAAACGGCCTGCACAGGAAGTCAAACTCTAAACATTAAACATGGACACCAGACAGTACCGGATTCTGAACATCCCAAAAAAAAAAAACTGCACCCTTTGCCTTTAAGAGCTATTTTTAGCCGTGAAGGAGGGAGTTTATCCCATTCTTCGAGTGACACCGTTTTGCGTCTCTCTGTTCATCCGTTTGGAGTGCAGAAGCAGACATGCAGATCCATCATGACAGTGTCATTTCCTTTAGTCTGCCGGATTGATTTCACTCGCTCACGCTCACACAATAACCAAACACGCTTTCAAGCTGCATTTCAAGGAGAATCAAGAAGAGCTACAGACTGACATCAACTTTCAAATCCTGTTTATTGCAGACTTCTGAGGAAATGCGACTGCCTGTTTACTCGCACAACACACACCAGAGGAAACTTACTTTAAAGAAGAGGGATCTATGAAAAACATCTGCATGATCTGATGATCTGAACTAACTAGCTTTTTACAGTTTTGGAAGAAACAAGAGGTATTTGCAATGTACAACTCACTGCCACAATAATAGGGTGTTATTAGGGGTTGCTAAGGTGTTCTGGGTAGTTTCTAGGGTGTTTGCCAGGCAAAACTCGCCTGCCACAATATTAGGGTGTTAACAGGTGTTGCTAGAGTGAACTGGATGGTTGCTGGGGTGTTTGACAACCAAAACTCACTGCCACAATATATGGGTGATTGCCAGGCAAAACTCACTGTCACAATAGTAGGGTGGTAGTAGGGGTTGCTAGGGTGTACTGGATGGTTGTTAAGGTGTTTTCCATGCAAAACTCACTGCCACAATATTAGGGTGATAGTAGGGCTTGCTAGGGTGGGTGTTCTTGTTAGTTGCTAGGGTGTTTGCCAGGCAAAACTCATTGCCACAATAGTAGAGTGATAGTAAGAGTTGCTCGGGTGTTTGCTAAGCAAAATTCACTGCCACAATAGTAGGGTGATAGTAGGGGTTGCTAGGGTGTTCTGGGTGGTTGCTAGAGTGTTTGCCAGGCAAAACTCACTGCCACGATATTAGGGTGACTGCCAGGCAAAACTCACTGTACCAACAGTAGGGTGATAGTAAGGGTTGCTCGGGTGTTTGCTAAGCAAAACTCACTGCCACAATAGTAGGGTGATAGTAGTGTTTGCTAGGGTGTTCTGGGTGGTTGCTAGAGTGTTTGCCAGGCAAAACTCACTGCCACAATATTAGGGTGATTGCCAGGCAAAACTCATTGTCACAATAGTAGGGTGGTAGTAGGGATTGCTCGGGTGTTTGTCAAGCAACACTCACTGCCACATTATTAGGGTGATAGTAGGGGTTGCTAGGGTGTACTGGATGGTTGTTAAGATGTTTGCCATGCAAAACTCACTGCCACAATATTAGGGTGATAGTAGGGCTTGCTAGGGTGTTCTGGGTGGTTGCTAGGGTGTTTGCCAGGCAAAACTCACTGCCACAATAGCAGGGTGATAGTAGGGGTTGCTAAGGTGTTTGTCAAGAAAAACTCACTGCCACAATATTATGGTGATATCAGGTGTTGCTAGGGTTTTTTGTTGGCAAAACTCACTGCCACAAAATTAAGGGTTGCTAGGATGTTTGACCAGGCAAAACTCACCGCCACAATGTTAGGGTGATAGTAGGAGTTGTTAGGGTGTACTGGATGGTTGTTAGGGTTTTTGCCATGCAAAATTCACTGCCACAATAGTAGGGTGATAGTAGGTGTTGCTCGGGTGTTTGCCAAGCAAAACTCACTGCAACAGTAGTAGGGTGGTAGTAGGGGTTGCTAGGGTGTTCTGGGTGGTTGCTAGAGTGTTTGCCAGGCAAAACTCACTGTCACAATATAAGGGTGATAGTAGGGGTTGCTAGGGTGTTTGTCAAGCAAAACGCACTGCCACAATATAAGGGTGATAGTAGGGGTTGCTAGGTTGCTTGCCAAGCAAAACGCACTGCCACAATATAAGGGTGATAGTAGGGGTTGCTAGGGTTCTTGCTAAACAAAATTCACTGCCACAATAGTAGGGTGATAGTAGGTGTTGCTCGGGTGTTTGCCAAGCAAAACTCACTGCAACAGTAGTAGGGTGGTAGTAGGGGTTGCTAGGGTGTTCTGGGTGGTTGCTAGAGTGTTTGCCAGGCAAAACTCACTGTCACAATATAAGGGTGATAGTAGGGGTTGCTAGGGTGTTTGTCAAGCAAAACTCACTGTCACAATATAAGGGTGATAGTAGGGGTTGCTAGGTTGCTTGCCAAGCAAAACGCACTGCCACAATATAAGGGTGATAGTAGGGGTTGCTAGGCTGTTTGCCAAGCAAAACTCACTCCCACAAAATTAGTGGTTGCTAGCGTGTTTGCCCAGGCAAAACTCACCGCCACAATATTAGGGTGATAGTAGGAGTTGTTAGGGTGTACTGGATGGTTGTTAGGGTTTTGCCATGCAAAATTCACTGGCACAATAGTAGGGGGATAGTAGGGGTTACTAGGGTGTTCGCTATGCAAAACTACAATATTACTTTTATTAGGTGGTTGCTAGAGTGTTTATACATTGTTCTGAATGGTAGCTGAGGTGTTTTCCACGCAAAACTCACTGCCAAAATATAAGGTTGTTATTAGTGTTTACTAGGGCGTTGCTGGGTTGTTCTGAGATTGTTCTGGGCTGTTTGTCACGCAAAGTCACTGCCAGGGGTTGCTGGGGCAGTGCTAAGGTGTTGGTATGGTGTTCTAGGGCAGTGGTCCCCAACCTTTTTTGTGCCGCGGACCGGTAAACGTGTGATTATTTTGGATTAGAATGAGATGTGAGATGGATGATGGGTCCGCGAGAGATTGTTGACGGGGGGTGGGGGGTGGTGGGGGTTGCGAGCGCAAGCGCAGGCGAGACTGTTCAAACGTCTCCATAGTCACATCGCCACAGCCGCTTGCAGCTGCTCACGGACCGGTCCGCGAATGCGCTCCGTGGCCCGGTACCATTTCATCGACGGACCGGCCCACGAAATCGCTCCGCGGCCCAGTGGCACTTCGTCTGCGGACCGGTACCGGGGGTTGGGGACCACTGTTCTAGGGCATGGCTAAGGTATAATGAGTGGGTGCTAGAGCTTTGCTAAAGTGTTCTGGGTGGTTGCTATGCTGTTATGAGCTGTTGCCTTGGCATTCCTAAAGTGTTCTGGGTGGTTGCCAGGGGATTGCTTAGATATTAAGAGTGGTTTCTATGAGATGCTATGGTGTTATGAGTGTTGCTAAGGTGTTCTCAGGCATTGCTATCATGTTATGAGTGGTAATTAAACTGTTACTAAAGGTTTGCTGGATGGTTGCCAGTGAATTGTTAAGGTGTTCTAGAACAGTAGTCCCCAACCCCTGGTCGATCGAATTCGCGGACCGGTCGGTGAGTGGCTGCAAACTTTGGCGGAGATGATCACGCACCAACCCCACCCCCAAACAATCTTGCGCGCATCGCCCATCAACAATCGCGCGTTTACACCTCCGCGGTAAAATTATCAAACGTTTTCCGGTCCTCGGCACAAAAAAAGTTGGCGACCACTGTTCTAGAACATTGCTAAGATATTATGAGTGGTTTCTAAGGTGTTGTGAGTGAATGCTAGGATGTTGCTAAGGTGTTCTAGGGCGTTGCTTAAGTGTAATGAGTGGTTGCTCAGGCGTTGCTAGTGTATTATTGTGGTTGCCAGGGCATTGCTGATGTTTTCTTTCCTGTTACAACTTTCCTGTGTCTCTAACAGTCAAGAGTGGCGCTTGCAACATCAAGGTTATGGGTTCGATTCCCTGGGGGGGGAAAAGAACTGATTAGAATGTCAATGTGTTTCTTGAATGCAATGCAAGTCACTTTAGATAAAAGTCTGATAAATGCAGAAATATGTTCTGGGTGATTGTTAGGCCATTACTAAGATACCATGAGTGTTTTCTAGGGCATTGCCAAGGTGTTATGAATGGTTGCCATGCCAATGCTAAGGTGTTCTAGGTGGCTTCCTATGATGTTGCTAAAGTGTTATGACTGTTTTTTTTCTACTGTATGGTGTTCTGGGTGGTTGCTAGGGTCGGTCAGGATATTCTAGTGACTACAAGGCCAAACCAAAATAATAATAATAATAATAATGCATGACTAAACCAGTATCTCTGAAACACAAACATCAGGCATACTGTTACCAGCACAGAAGGATTTCATCTGTGTTTAACACTCACACACACACACAGCTTTCTGCTTCAGTGGTCAAATCCATTACATGTGCAACTTCACGGCCGCTCACTATAGCACTCACATATCTGAAAGAATGGCCAATTAAGGCAGGAGGGTCTGATTGGACGGTGGATGGATGGGCCACTATGACTTCAGCATGTAATGACAGCAGTCCTTGCAGCCAATCGGCTGTCAGTCTCTGCTGCTCCAGGGACACACTAATTGCACCTCTTGCACTCTTGCGTTTCCCCTGCGTCTGATGAGATGCCAATAGAGGCCAGAACGCTCTTAACCGATCGATGACGGAGCTGATAAACGGAGAGGCCATCACACCGGCCCTTACACTACACTTTGTGTGTGTGTGCTGAAAGACACACACACACACACACACTCACGCAAAACAACTTCAGGCTTATACAAAATGTCTTCGCCTCATTTTGCGACTTTCCCATCACTCTGTGGTGCATGAAAATGTTTAAATACACAAATAAAGAGTCAAATAAAAATGGACGAAAAACTAGAAAACTTGAATTACTTGAAAATGACTTAAACAACCTAAAGTTTCAAAAATCTTTCTGTTGTTCTAATCCAGGGGTCGGTAATCCAAAATGTTGAAGGAGCCATATTGGACCAAAAAACCCAAAATCAAATATGTCAAATATGGGGGGTGCGGACCGATCATTCTGTTGACGGGGGTGGGGGGATACATTTATCAGTTCTTGCTTTCCCTGGGAATCATGCCCATGACCTTGATGTTGCAGGCACTGCTCTCTACTGTTTGAGACACAGGAAAGCTATTATTGTTAACTAACAGTAAAAATAATTTTTTAAAATCAGTACTTGAAAAAGCTGAATCAACATGTTTTTTTAATAAGTTGCTTTCCTAAAACAACCACAAATACACAGATGTTATTGTTAATTAAAACTACACTATTAATGGCTTCCGGTACTTGAAGAAATGAACGCAAAAAGCACATGTTTCCTGTGTTTGTTGGGAAGAGAAAAAGACAGATTGATTACAACACATGGACTGGGAAGAAGGAAGCTCCACGGGGACTTGAAGAAAACACGCACTTTATTGATTTTGAAGGATATTTGGATAATTTCAAAGATGCAGATGACTGAGATAATGCCGTCTCATGATGTGATCAGAGGAGAGAATGACAGATGGCTAAAACTTTTTAAAAATACACTAATTCATTATCAACGGCTAATTAAGCTTTTACCTGCTCATTAGCGTAAAACCAGCCAAGAAGAAAATCAACGTCTTGACACTTTGAATCTCATGTTCAGATCATCTCTCACTCCACATCATCACAAAATGAAGCCTATTTTTAGGATCATTAAGACTTTTTGCTGCAAGACATTATATTCCTGGTAATTAAGCACATTTTCATGAGTTTTGGTGAGATTTTTGTTTGAAATGCTCCTGATTTATTCTGATACAAGCGCAGCTGATGTGTGATTTCATCTGCCAGATCTTCTGCTTTAATTACCCGTCATAATGTATATTTACATCATGCAAATAAGCCCGTCATTGCTTTTACCTCCATACGAGTATCGTTTCTTACAAGCACCAGCGTGTTTATGTCGGTTTCAGAGCAGAAGACTGAAAGAATCATTTTCATTTGGAGAGAGAATCATTTAGTATTTGGCGTTCAATTTCATGCTTCTCATATGGAGTCGTTCGCTAATAGAACATACAAATATTTTTGTTGTGAGTGAGGCTGGAAGAGTGTGTGTTGTTCATGTTTGTGTTTCTGATTGATACGGTAAAACCCACACCATCATTACTGTTCGTATCTGACAACCAAGAGCTGAGATTCACATATGCTAATGAGCACTTGAGTTCTGACCAATCAGAGCAGAGCAGCTCTCAGAGGGGCGGGGCTTAGAGAGACTGAATCTATGAACGAAGCATTTCAGATGGAGAGAGAAAGAGCTGATCCTGCAGTGGATGTTAGAAAAAGAAAGAAATTAAGTGTTTTTGACCCTGAATGCATGAGAAGCAGTTGAGGAGCTTTAAAATAACATAATAGATGCAGTTTAAATAAATTATTTTAAAAAAAAAGGCAGTACACCACTTGAGGCCATGCGATTTTTAGCATGGTCACTCTGTGGTGAAATCCCTGAAACACATGGGCTTCAGTGGATTATTGGTTTATTTTACTCCCGGATTTAGAGCAAAAACAATACATAAAGATAATTAACAAATAAATAAAGAGCTATATAGTTTCAGTGTTAATATGCAAATACGGAACAGAGCTTTCTGTTTACTCATGAAGGACTGGTGATTATTAACATTCGCTTGTAAATCCTCGGCTCCTGTCGCTCATGCTAATTAGATAATGCTTCACTTCTACTAGCATCACGTACTTGATGAACGCAGTCCTGCGAGATTGATTCTCCAGTGCAGCTGACAGCCCGGATTACCTTGACAAATTAATGGCTCTATAATTTGATTTTCCAAGGATAGCGATGTCTAAGTGACTCCTGAGGTGAGGCGGGAGACGTTTGAAGTCCATTTTCCACAGCCAGCGGATAATCACATCTATATGCTAAAGACGTCTCATGCTGGCCTTTTCCAAATACACACACACATATACGCTGACACTCAAACACACACACACACACACACACACACACTCACAAGCATATTCACACACAAAGACAGACACTCACAAACACAAACACACAAACTTACACTGACACACACACAGACAGACACTCAAAAACATACTCACACTGGCACTCACAAACACACGGACTCAAACACACACACACACACAAATAATGAGCCCTTTTGAAAGTAACACTTGCTGAAATGTACGTTATAAAGATATCATATAGATTAATTTGACTTAAATTAAGCTGTTGTAAAACTGCAGATATTAAATTGTGTGGCTACATTATCTCCATTATTACTATATTTATATACTATTATTATATACATTATAGACAAAACATAACTAACAAAAATTAATGGTTTGAATGGTAACATCTCTTACTTTTTTTGATGAAAGTCTGGAGGACTTAATAGATAAAATAAAATAGATGTGTATTTTGTGTATGACTTAAACCTTTCATATAAGCAATTCAAACGTATCATTGTTTTTCTAATAGTAAATGTACCTCTTCCGGGTCAAAAGGACCCGAATATAATAGGAGTAAAATTAAAAAAATTTGTGCTATTTGTTTTATAACAGATATATGGTCTAGTATTAAACTACAAGTAATTTTCACTGTAATGACAAGTAACTTTAACCTGGAGGTTTTAAGTAGTTTAAGTGTTGAAAAGAACTCTTAATGCATACCCTAAAAAGACTGGTGCTTATATTAGCACGTGTGCTTTGCTGCTGTAGTGAATAGGTGTACGGTTTGTGAACGACAGCAGATCTACGGCCTCGTCAGTCGCATACGCTGCAGTTCGAGCGACGTCTGGATGTGTGGGGTCGCTGCCGTCAGCTGCTCCTGTCAATATCCATCGACTCCAGGAGCAGAGCAAACCATAATCCCTGTTCAGATGAAGTTTTCGCTTAACATCGCATTCACGGCCTGTTGCTGCTTCCTGTGTGTCTTTCTCTCACGGCCACACAAAAAGATAGAGCGCTGAAACAGGTCAGACCCGAACGGAAATCTATGGAACCTTGTTTGCGCCACAAAATAAACAACAGGTAATTGTAACTTTTGTTTAACTCGTAATTCTGACTTGTTTCTTGCAATTCTTAGAAAAAAACAATATCCCCACTGATAGAGTCAAAACTGCAATTCAAAATAAATTTTGAATGTCAAATGTAGAATGTCAAAATTTTGATGTGGCCAAAAGTTGAGAATGATACAAATATTATTTTTCACAAAATTTGCTGCCTTAGTTATGATTGCATAAACTCCAAAATGCTATGAAGAGTGATCAGATGAATTGCACTTAATCCCCCCCAAAAAACAAAAACAAAAACATTTCTACTGCATTTCAGCGCTGCCACAAAAGCACCGGCTGACACCATGTCAATGATTCTCTTGTTAACAGGTCAGAGTGTTGATGAAGACGAGGCTGGAAGCTTTAAAAAGAGTGAGGAGCTTGAAATCATTGATCTTCCTCTGTTAACTATAGTCGCCTGCAAGGAAACATGTTCCTTTGCTCAAAAAACAAAGGATTCACAGGTGAGGATGTTGCTGCTAATAAGATTGCACCTAAATAAACTGTTTATCAGATGATCAAGAACTCCAAGGACTGAGGATACACTGTTGTGAAGAAGCTTCAGGGAACCCAAGAAAGTCTCCTCATCAGGACCGTCTCCTAAAGATGATGCAGCTGCAGCACCAGTGCAGAGTTTCCTCAGGAACGGCAGCAGGAGTGAGAGCATCTGAACACATGGGACTTTTGCAGGACGGCCTGGTGTCAGGAAGGGCAGCAAACAAGCCACTTCCCTCCAGGAAAACATCAAGAACAGACTGATATTCTGCAAAAGGTAGAAGGATTGGACTCCTGAGCACTGAGGTAGAAGCATTTCCCCTTTCTGATTGTTTGGGGAAAAAAGCTGGTCTGGAGAAGGAAAGGCGAGCGTTCCCATAAGTCCTGTGTCAAGCCAACAGTAAAGCATCCTGAGATCATTCATGTGTGCGGTCGCTTCTCAGCAAAGGGAGTCACTCACTCACAGTTTTGCCTAAGAACAGCCATGAATAAATAATGGTACAAAAACATCCTGCGAGAGCAACTTCTCCCAACCATCCAAGAACCGTTTGATGACGAACAATGCATTTTCCAGCATGATGAATCACCAATGAGGAACAAAACGAAAATTCTTGGACCATAGCCAGGAAACTTCCCTGTCAAGGATCAATCTTCAAGAGGCGGGCGGACAAACTAAAGCCCACAAATTTTGGCAAACCCCAGGCATTGATAATGTAGGAATGGCCTCCGTCCATCCGGATGCGGCCCAGAAGTTGATGGACAGCATGTCAGAAAGAATTGCAGAGGTCTTGATAAAGAAGGGTCAACACTGCAAATTCTGACTCTTTGCATAAACGTAATGTAGTTGTCAATAAAAGCCATTGAAACGTATGAAATGCTTGTAATTATATTTCAATAAACCATAGTAACATCTTCTAAAAAGAAAACACTGACGCAGCAAAAATTAATTAATATTTGTCCTTTCTTAAAACATTTGGCAATGGCTGTATGTACAAAGTCAAAACTGTGAGAGATAAAACCAGAATTCCATAAACAGATTCATATCTTGCCATTATGACTTATATAAATCAGTTTATATAAGAGCTTTTTTGTAACTCCCAGAATTTCTTGTAATTCTGGGAGGGAAAATGATTCAAAAAAGTCACAATTGCCTTTATCTTTATAAATGGCGTAAACGACCTTCCATAGAAATTAATCTACATGTTGAATTATGCAGAATAATGCCAACTGCATTAAGACTAAGGTAAGCGCATGCTATTGCGTTGCTGTGCAGTGGTTCACATCTGGAGAACACACACTGCAGGACGACACACTTGCTCAACCTTAATATTTAGTGCTGGAGGCTTTAAATCAACAGTAATCATGATGGCTGTATTAGCAGACACCATTAATAATTCAATAATTCCTGAAAGGCTGTGTGATTTCACCATGGTAAAATGAGGGTATGTATATTGTATTGTACAGCAGTTCATGCAATCAGTCGGGACTGTTTTATATTCTTATTGGATTCCACAATGTGTACTTTCCTGCTGTTCCACAATCTTCTTCAAGCAATAAATAAAACATGTGATCACTCCTATACAAGAAACTTCCAAACACACTGATCCCGGCGGTGTTGAATTATGGAATACAGAAGCAGCCGCACTGTAATCCCTTCAGAAACGGAAATCAATAAATCTCAAGCTAACTGTATGGAGTATGATGCTCTCTGCACATCACTTACAACATGCACATGTGCTGTAATATCACTTTCCTATCCTATTTCCTTTTCAAAATATACATATACACTGTTCGCCAGATTCACAAATGGCAAAGACAGTGTTGTGATCAAAAGTTGAGGGTGTTGCCATGCACCATCATCTTTGCAATTAATAAGTCATTCTGGGTTGTTACTAGGGTGTTGCTATGCACTATCATCTTTGCAGTTACTAAGGCATCCTGAGTGGTTACTAGGGTGTTGCTATGCACTAAGGCATTCTGGGTTGTTACTGGGGTGTTGCTATGCACCATCATCTTTGCAATTAATAAGGCATGCTGGGTTGTTACTAGGGTTTTGCTATGCACTATAATCTTTGTAGTTATTAAGGCATTCTGCGTTGTTACTAGGGTGTTTTCATGCACCATCATCTTTGCAATTAAGGCATTTTGGTTTTTTACTAGGGTGTTGCCATGCACCATCAGATTAGCAGTAACTAAGGCATTTTGGTTTGTTACTAGGGTGTTGCCATGCACCATCAGATTAGCAGTAACTAAGGAATTCTGGGTTGTAACTAGGGTGTTGCCATGCACCATCACATTAGCAGTTACTAAGTCATTCTGGGTTGTTACTAGGGTGTTCCCATGCACCATCACATTAGCAGTTACTAAGTCAGTCTGGGTGATTGCTAGGGTGTTGCTATGCAATGTCCTGTCATCAGTTACTAAGGTTTTTCTGAGTGGTTGCTAGTGTGTTGCTAAGCAGTATCATATTAGAAGCAACTGAAATGTTCTGGTGGTTGCTAGGGTGTTGCTTTGTATCATTAGATTCAAAGTTACTAAGGTCTGAGTGGTTGGTAATGTGATGCACGGCACAGATGAAGAGTTACCTAAGTGTTATGTGTAGTTGCTATGGTATTGATGTCAGATTGTTATCCTCTAGTAGGAGATCCAGAAATAAAAAAAATTATCAAGTAAAAACAAAAAAACAATCATATTATACAGCACAATAACAGCTTGATGTCTCAGTCAAGACAATATAATGAATCTTTAAAATTAGAATTGCTGAAGAGCAAAACAAACGCAGATTCAGAGCCGTGTGCTTGTGTTTATGTGGGCTTTGTCATGGTGAATCATCTAATATAGGGATTTAAATGGCTTTTAATTTGCTTTTATGAAGCAACAAGCACATTTACCTCTAAACAATGAGTGTGGGATAATATCAGCAGCCTCATGCAATTCACTGATCTTATTTCCACTATATTTGAGATTATATTGCAAACATCAGCCATGCAAATGTGAAACAGGATTAAACTGAAATTGAATCATTTACGTTAAAACCTGGATCATCTCATTGATAGACAGAAACGGATCTCAGTTTCTCTCCCGTCTCATACATGCTACAGATAAAAGGTTATTCACATAAATCGCGATGAGCAAAAACACATCCAAGTGACTTTTCACCCCAATGACAACAAAGAAAACAATTAAACTACATTGCATTAAGAATTTTTTTTTCATTTATCAAAACTGTTAAATGTCTTTAATCTCATGCATTTTAATGATCTGAGCATATTGTCATTCACATTCATGCATTTATCAGACGCTTTTATCATTGCATTCAAATCAGTTCTTGCTTTCCCTAGGAATCAAACCCATGACCTTGATGTTGCAAGCGCCTCTCTCTACTGTTTGACACACAGGACAGGGTCAATCAACAAATTATGTAGTTCAATAAATACTACCACCCTGTGCAAAACAATTGATGATGTTTTATTAACAAAGTTCGGGAGGAGCACGTTCAAATGATTAATACAATCAACACGTCATCAGCAATTACTCCTCATGCTATCAGCAGGAGAGGAAGCATGTATATATAGACACGTTTGACTCACCTACAGCTCTTTGACATTTTTCGGCATCCCTCCACCACCCCAACTCCTCACACTTAATTGTTCCTATCAAAGTCAGGATACGGGGGGAGTGCTCCAGGTTCGGGCTAATACCGAGCTCGGAGCCCTCTCCTCGGACAGCTCGCCAAATACGCTTACCATTCATTGCTCCTGAATCATTCGTAAGTGTGAACTCGTGAATTGCTTATACTTCAAAAAAGTCAGTGATCGTGTTGCATTAAAATGTTAAGTTAACTAAGTGACAACGTGAATAATTGAGTTGACTAAACTTAAGGCAACACAAAACTCTCTTTTTTAAGTTGAAACAACACTTCTTTTGCAATGCATGATCAAATTATTTTCTACAGAAACCATATGTTGCTATTTTTAATATTTCTGTAATGAAATCTTGGGAGAGCATGCCATCTTTTATAGCTATAAAGAGCAGAAAGCGATATGTTTTTCAGTGTGAATGGCATTTAAACCGCTCATTTTGTATTTGATCTCAAACCCCGCTGATTAAGCAGGCCAGTCCATGTCTGGGTCAGAGCAAGCATTGAAATCAGCCGCCGTCGGGTCAAACGGTTTCCCTCCAACGCTGTCAGCGGATAAACCGTGGTGTGACTGAGAACAAACATGGCAACTCCTCTCCAGAGCTCGGCCGACATTTGCCCTTTATGTCTTGCAGCCACTTTGAATTAAGCCAACATGATCACAGCTCAAAAGACACACACAGATTAAACTTTTCCACTTTTTTGGAAAAAACTGACGGGGTTGAAATCTAGAGCAGCATCAGTCTGTCGGGGCGAGATGATGCAAGGCTGAACAAGCCAGAGACGGATGGGTATTACAGAAAATAAACATTCTGTCATCATTCACTCTCCAGTCGCTCCAAATCATGTCTTTTTCCAAGGAGCACAAAAGCAGATCAACAAGCACGTTTATAGGGGGAACCATTCCTTTCCCCTGATGAAAAGAAAAACATCTCAAGGCAAGAAGACACTACATTGTTTTTTCATGTACGGTCATTTATGAAAATGTGAGCCATTTGGATTTCCATAACATGCCTTCTTTCAAATTGGTGGAAGAAAAATATCCAAGAAACAATTGTTAGTGTTTACTTGATTGCACTTTCTTTAATTGCATCTGTAGATTTCACTCATAGTAATCTTTAAAGCAGTGAGATTTTCTCCTGCACTGACTCGATATCAGGGTTTCTGAACTTGAGTTTCTTCCGGGAACAAACACTCACAATATTCCAATATTCTAATTGCACTCACAATATATGAGTTATTAGTCGAATGTTGAATCTGGTTGTTATGGGAAGGGGCGGGACATTTCCCAAACACACTGGAAGCTCTCGACCAATCACAACACACCAATCCAGCCGACCAATCAGAGCACAGTGTGCTTTCAGAAGGAGGGGCTTTATAGAGACAGGAACTAAACAGAGCGTTTCTGACAGACTGGGAAGAGACGAGAACAACATTCAAGCAGGAAAACCTGATCTAGTGGAGACACACGTTTTTGAAAAAAAAAGCTACTAGATTGTTTTGCTTGGAAGTCTTACGAATGTAATGAATACTAAGCAAGAGGAAACAATCAGATTCAATATATGCGTTTATTGCATGGATTCACAAATATTTAAGTTGCTTGGGAATATAGAGAGACAATTCAATTGTGCAGTTCCCAAAACTTCTCCAGTTTCCATAGTAACATCCTCAAAGCTCATGGTTGGACTGTCTTGAAAGGTTTAAATGTTATTAAAAAAAATAAAAAATAAATTCGGAATGGGATTTTTACTTCACAATTACTGTTGTTAATTTACAGTCTGAGAGGCATTTGAAAGTATAGACTTTAAATTTGTATTTCAATATGAATCATAATCAGTCTGCATTCATTTCAATGCACTTCAGACAAGCATTATCAAAGTGAGCCGTGATAATTTCTCAGGATTCTTTGATGAATAGAAAGTTCAAAAGAACAGCATTAACTTGAAATATAATCTTTTGTAACATTATAAAAGGCCTTTACTGACACTTTTGATGAATTAAAGTATTAATTATTTATTTTAAAAATCTTATTCACCCCAGACTTTTGAATTGTAAAAGTATGACTTTTTCTACAGAAATAGGAATAAGTTCATAAATGTTTGTTGAGCATCACATTATATTATAATGATTTGTGAAGATCATGTGACACTGAAGACTGGAGTAATGATGCTGAAAATATTACTTTAATCCAAGGAATAAATGACACTTTACTATATATTCACATAGAAAACAGCTGTTTTACACTGATATAATATTACACTATTTTAATGTATTTATGATCTAATAAATTCAGCTTTAATCGCAGGAATAAATGACACTTTCCTATAAATTCACATAGAAAACAGCTGTTTTACACTGATATAATATTAAACTATTTTACTGGATTTATCATCTAATAAATTCAGTCTTGATGTGCAGAAGAGACTTTCAAATTTGCAAATGTATAAAGACAACGACATTTACGATGTATTCTGACATTTTTGGTTTTCTGCTTGCTACATAGTTTCTTTGTCCTTCACAGGTTTAAAACGGCTGCATGTCCTTCATCAAGGACGTCTTCACTTTCTACATACACAGCAGCTTTTTCACAGACGCAGCTTGAAAGGAAGGCAAAAAACAAGCGTCAGAGTCACTGCTGGCCTGCAATGAGCTCAACCATCAGATTTGCTGCTGTTCATATTCACTGATGCTCATAATTGAACCTTTACTCAAAGACTGCACACACACTGCATTTTAAACGCATGCAAATGCTTCGTGAAGAAAAACATCTGAGACGGTGGATGAATGTTGATTAATAAATATGCTAATTTTTTCAATTCAGAAAAGGATCGATTAAAAACAGTTATTGAATTAAAATCTAATTAAACTGATTTAGCCAGTATCATGTTGTGTTAGTGAAGGCCAAACTCTCGCGCACTTCATGTGAGAGGCTCTGGTTTCCTGGGAATAGCCATGAATCTTTGTGTTTGTGTTTATGGCCATAATTTTTTTGCACCATTTTATTTTGATGCTCCTTTTGAACATTCTGTTGAATATAAGAAACTTTGGAACTACATGTCAGCTCAATCTAACAGAACATCTTTAAGGGACCATCAAAGCGAAACCTTTTTATTATGAGAAAAAATTATTTATTTCTGGGCTGCTAAAAACATTTTAAACCAACCTAAGCAAAATTTCTGGCTTCTCTACTGGTTTTAACGGGACTTCTCAGCTTCACTAAAGAGGCCATATTATTCTCTTGTTTCCACTAGATCAGGTTTTCCTGCTTGAATGTTTGTTATTTTCCGCATATTCGTCTCTTCCCAGTCTGTCAGAAATGCTCTGTTTAGTTCCTTCTGAAAGCACACTGTGCTCTGATTGGTCGGCTGGATCGGTGTTCTGTGATTGGTCGAGAGCTTCCAGTGTGTTTGGGAAATGTCCCGCCCCTTCCCATAACCGCCAGTTTCAACACATGACTAACTCACTCAAGCCCCGCCCCTTTGTTCTGCGCATGAATTATGATAATGAGAAATATTGTGAGTGTTTGTTCCCGGAAGAAACTCAAGAATAGATGAAGTTCAGAAACTTATTACAATTCGTAAGTGGATGAAACCCAGTTTATTTTCCATTGAAAAACAATATATTGAAACCATTTAGCACGTTTTATTCATATTCTGGGTTCATCTGCTCGCCATATATAGCTTTCCTGTGTCTCAAACAGTAGAGAGCAGTGCTTGCAACATCAAGGTCATGGGTTTGATTCCCAGGGAAAGCAGGAACTGATTAGAATATCAATGTGTTTCTTGAATGCAATGATAAAAGCATCTGATGAATGCAAATATATAGTATGCATCATTAATAGTGTATTTTGATCTTTTAATAATCACAGGCATTTGTGTTTTTCAAGTGTTTTTCATGTGAATGTGCCACAATTTTCAGTGATTGAAATACCGCAGCAGGTGCTGAATACGTTTGCGTTTTGTTTCTTTTTTTGAGAGTTGATTGAATATTCGTGGCATGAAAAAGCAACAGCTATGGATGATTTGCGCTCCAGGTCTCTCACGTGACAAAAAAAAGCATACGAATAACCTTTTTTTCAAAACATTGTTTGTTTGGGTTTTTTTCAACCTCCAGCAACCAAAGCATCTGAAAACATGCGGAAACAACATTCGCTTGGTTCTCGTTTTGCATTGGTTGTAAAGGCCTGTAAAGCTTTGAGAGGATCCGTGACACTTAAAACGCTTCCATTAGAGAAACTCTTTGGAGGGAAGAGAGTCGAGGCAGAGCAGAAGTCGATAAAAACAAGCAAAATCAGAATAACGGTTAACTTCAGAATAATCACTTGAGTATTTTGGACTTTAAAGATCTCCAGAATTAGTCCTGTTTCATAAATCTTGTGCCTTTCAGTGACATTGTGGAAACCAGAAATATCTTGGAGAAATACAGCCGGCAGGATTTCATTCAAAAAGTCGAAAAGGGAGATTATTGAGAAGTGTGAAGCTGGGATGCGCTTCATCCCATGCTGAATATAGTGTTTTTGTAGGGCTTGGAACGGATTAGGCAATTAACATGTAAAAGCCTGACCGACATACAAAAAGTTTGACATACGAAACCAACCTCGGAACGGATTAATTTCGTCGGAGTCGGACTTCTACTGTATTCAAAATGTAAAAAGTGTGTGAAGGCATGTACTCACAATAACAACAAAACTTTGTGCTTTTATAAATTAAAGAATTCAAACTTGGTGCCCTTTCTGCCGTCTCAGTCTCTGCAAACGTCTTTCTGGAACTGACGTGTTTCTCTTGACACTGTTAATCATCAGATCCTCTCATCACTGGGAATCACAGGAACTTCAATGGTCTGTATCCGGTCTCACAGGAAGGTCTTGCAGGGTTTCCTCTCCACACACATCAGCTGATCACCGGTGTTCCTCAGGGCTCAGTACTTGGACCTCTTCTCTTCTCCACGTCACCGGATCCCATCATAGAGGCACACGGTTTCTCCTATCACTGCTACACCGATGACACACAGCTCTACCTTTCATTTCAACCAGATGATCCCACGGCATCTTCGTGAATCTTAAGCTGTCTCGGCAAGGATGAAAGAGCATCGCCTGCCGCTCAACCTAGCAAAGATGGGGCTTCTCAGATGAAGGACCTGCACCTCAACTAGCCCTGATGATTCTAGACTAGATCCTCCCATGTGAAGCTCAACGACAATCAGATGGAACTGGATTAAATATGTTGATTGTTTTTGGTTTGTTTGTCACCCGACTGAGTCTGCTTTCTCCCAAGGTTATTTCTCCATTCTGTTCATTATTCATTCTGTCTCCTGCTGGAGTTTTGGGTTCTTTCCACTGTCGCCTCTGCTTGATTAGTTGGGGACATTTAATATTCATCAATATTATTGGTTGGTTCTTCTAGAGCTGCCGTTTAGCCAAAACTCACTTTGTTGCATTGTTTTCCTGTTATCTCTGTAAAGAAAATCTCTTTTGTAAAAAGCACTTCATAAATTACTCGACTTCACCATCCGGATCGGCTCCTCAACAATTACCACATCCAAAAACAGGACCAACTGAGCTATAATGGTCTACAAGTACCACTAAAATATCAGTGTGGAAAAGAAAACACAATGGGCTACATCACGTATCAAGATTAATGATAGTTTCAACGTTTGTTTTAGTCATTGGAGCAGCAGTATTTCCAAACACATCAAGTAGAAACATCCCAAATGCGACTGAAAGCAAAGCAAGCGGCCTGTAATGAGAGGGACCATATGAGACACTACATCTTTTTTCTCTCCGGTTCATTTGATTTCTTATTCTCTTTCTAGCACAGGGGCTCGACTGCAGAACATGCACTCCATCTCTCATTAGCGGCAGAACTGGGATCTCATGTTCTACATGTG
Source organism: Rhodeus uyekii (assembly GCA_037043235.1). Classification (NCBI taxonomy): domain Eukaryota; kingdom Metazoa; phylum Chordata; class Actinopteri; order Cypriniformes; family Acheilognathidae; genus Rhodeus; species Rhodeus uyekii. The sequence continues at coordinate 995,591 of JAWRVZ010000205.1, forward strand.
GAGTTCAGGAGCTTCATCATCTCCGACCGCATCCCTGGAGAAACAACATGGGATTCCGTGTAAAGCCTCTCGTGTCCCGGCTGGCAGCTGGAGCTCCACTAACCGTCGCTGATGGCAGAGAGAGTCCCGTGTACGATCACTCGGGATTAACGGTGTGCAAGATGATCATCGTGAGACCGTGACAGACCCTGAACACAACGCATGCGCTTTACACTCTCAACGAGAAATATATGCATTTATGCTCAGTTCTGCTGCTGGAAAGATGCTGACACACTCACACACACACACACAGAGAGAGAGAGAGAGAGAAGCTGCTAATAACATGGAAATAAACGGAATTTATCACATTTAAAGTTGAACGCACACTATTGACACAAACACAGTTATTTAATCACATTACACCCATTTTATCTTCTTTACATTTGTTACCTGTTGGTTTTAAGATTTTATTCTTGACAGATAAAGCATTAAATGGTTTTTACGCAACTTTCACTCATACACACACACACACACACACACACAAACACACTCACCCACCACACACAGAAGCTGCAAATCACACACACACACACACAAGCTGCTAGTCTCACACGCACACAAACTGCTAATAATGCACGCACACACACACACAAGCTGCTAATAGCGCACACACACACACAAGCTGCTAATAGCGCACACACACACACAAGCTGCTAATAGCGCACACACACACACACAAGCTGCTAATAGCGCACACACACACACAAGCTGCTAATAGCGCACACACACACACAAGCTGCTAATAGCGCACACACACACACACAAGCTGCTAATAGCACACACACACACACACACCAGCTGCTAATAGCGCGCGCACACACAAGTTGGTAATAGCACACACACAAGCTGCTAATAGCACACACACACACACAAACACCAGCTGCTAATAGCACACACACACACACAAGCTGCTAATAGCACACATACACACAAGCTACTAATAACACACACACAAGCTGCAAATAGTGCACACATACACACACACACACACACAAGTTGCTAATAGCACACATACATACAAGCCAGTAATAGCACGCACACACACAAGCTGCTAATAGCACACACACACACACACACCAGCTGCTAATAGCGCGCACACACACACAAGTTGGTAATAGCACACACACACACACAAGCTGCTAATAGCGCACACACACACAAGCTGCTAATAGCACACACACACACACACACCAGCTGCTAATAGCGCGCACACACACACACACACAAGTTGGTAATAGCACACACACAAGCTGCTAATAGCACACACACACACAAACACCAGCTGCTAATAGCACACACACACACACACAAGCTGCTAATAGCACACATACACACAAGCTGCTAATAGTGCACACATACACACACACACACACACAAGTTGCTAATAGCACACATACACACAAGCCAGTAATAGCACGCACAGACACACACACAAGCTGCTAATAGCACGCACGCACAGACACAAGCTGCTAATAGCACACACACGCGCTACTAATAATACACACACACACGCTACTAATAGCGCACACACACACACGTGCTACTAATAGCGCGCACATACACACGCGCTACTAATAGCACACACACACACACGCTACTAATAGCGCACACACACACACACTCTGCTAATAGCACACACACAAGCTGGTAATAGCACACACACACACACTCAGCAATCAAAGGAAACAAACACAGATCCGGGTACAGAAATTCCAGTGTGAGAGTGCTCTAATTCAGTCTCACTTCAGCGGTTTGTAAAGAGTGGCTCTGTAGCTCAAGAGCTTTGTGTCGGTTCGGCCGAAGCCCTTCAACACACGTCAGGAAACCCCTGGCCGGGGAACGACTCCGGCTTTGAGATGGAAGTGAAACGACTAGCTGTGTGCAGCGTCTTTTGTACGGAGGTTACAGTGAGAGATTAATGATAGTCGTGAGAGTCTCTCACACGTCCTCAAACTTCAAAGCTCACAACAGGAACACTGTGAAGTCATTTATTATCTGAAGTGTAAAAATGTGACAGTAAAGACCAGTTACGTCCCGGTAAAGGGGGTTCTAACCTCAGAAAAATCAGCAGTTTCAGTCTTGACTCAACTGTAAAGAACACATTATGCCAAAATGGTTCCATATATAACAAGGTTTCTGGCTTAATTTTACAGAGCACATTAACCGAAAATGGTTCTATATAGAACCCTAGGGTTCTTCACTCAATTTTTAAAGAACACTTTATTCCAAAAAGTTGAAACGTTTTAAATGATTTCATAATATCATTGTGTTTAATGGGTTACTTCAATTGTTTCTGGTGATAAAGTATGTTGACAAGCTGCTTAACACATAAACTTTAATTATATTAATCAACAAGTGATCCAATGATAGAAACCCCTACACTCTTAAAAAAATAAAGGTTCCATAGGTTTTTCCCCCACAACATAGAACCATTTCTGGTTCCCCAACCTTTCAGTGATCAGTTTGTCTTGATTTGAAAAGCAGTTTAAAAATCTAAAAGAACATTTTTCCACAATCTAAAGAACCTTGCAATTGAAAGATTCCATTGACGTTAGCGGTGCTCCAATGAACCGAGTGACACCACACTGACTCTACACTACACACTACATTTCCCAGCAACCATCACACTGGACTGATTACACACACACACCTGGACTCCATCATCACTGTTTGCCACACCACCTGTTTATCATTACTTGGACTATAAAGGACTGCTTCATTCTTACACTCATGGCGAAGTCTTGATTTAGCCCTAGCTATCATTTCTGAGCGTTTATTCCTGTCCTGTTTGCCTGTTGCTGTTTTTGCCTGTCTGCCTGTTTTTTGATCCTGTTCTGCCTGCCCCGACCTGTGCCTTGTTTACCCGTGTTCTGATCCTGTTCTGCCTGCCCTGACCTTTGCCTGGATTTACGTTTATGATTGATAGCTGCCTGCCTTGACCATCGCCTGTACCACGTTTCTGATCCTGTCTGCCCGCCTTTGTGATTCCTGCCTGTTTATGACCACTCTTAATAAAGACATTGCGTTTGGATCCCTGCCTGTGAGTCATCCCTCTTGTTACAGAAGACTTCGCCACAACAAGATCCAGCTGTCTACCCGGACCTACCTGGTTGGTCGCCCACAAAGACTTTTTCTAGAAGGGGAAAAAGATGGATTCCGTCATCACACCCGCCATTGCCCAAAGGACGGCGCAGTGGTTCTTTGCCGCGGCAGCTGTGCACGCCTGGAGGCTGCACAAGCATGCCGCATCAGAGCATTCCGCGTCTTGTCAGCCTGCGCCAATTCCCCCAGAAACTGCCCAAAGGACAGTTTTTTTGTTTTTCTCTGCGGCAGCTGTGCGCGCGTGGAGACTGCACGGACCTGCCGCTTCCAAGGAGCCCACAATGATCCGCCAGCCAGAGCCAGATCCAGAGATCCGCCAGCCAGAGCCCGAGCTGCCGTGGCCCGACCCACCAGAACCAGAGCCCGAGCTGCCGTGGCCCGACCCGCCAGAACCAGAGCCCGAGCTGCCGTGGCCCGACCCGCCAGAACCAGAGCCTGAGCTGCCGTGGCCCGACCCGCCAGAACCAGAGCCCGAGCTGCCGTGGCCCGACCCGCCAGAACCAGAGCCCGAGCTGCCGTGGCCCGACCCGCCAGAACCAGAGCCTGAGCTGCCGTGGCCCGACCTGCCAGAGCGGTCGTGGCCCGACCCGCCGCTGGACTTCCGGGACTTCCCAGCGCCGCCGACGGCCTTCGCGGATCTCCCCGAGCCTGCAACGACCCGTCAGCCAGAGCCGCCAGAGCCTGCAACGACCCGTCAGCCAGAGCCGCCAGAGCCTGCAACGACCCGTCAGCCAGAGCCGCCAGAGCCTGCAACGACCCGTCAGCCAGAGCCGCCAGAGCCTGCAACGACCCGTCAGCCAGAGCCGCCAGAGCCTGCAACGACCCGTCAGCCAGAGCCGCCAGAGCCTGCAACAACCCGTCAACCAGAGCCAGAACCTGCAACGACCCGTCAACCAGAGCCTGAGGTACCGTTTCCCACCCTATCCCACCCATTATCACCTCTGTCCCTGTCTGTGTCTGCCAGCCCTCCTGCCCTGTCTCTGCCAGAGATCGTCAGTCCTGCACCGCCACTGCATGTGCTCAGCTGGATGGTACCGCCGCAGATCCTGCCGACTCCAGCCTCGACGGCAGTCGGGGAATGCCTGACTCCGCCTCCAGCCTCAGACCCCTTCTCTCCACCTCGGCCCGTCAACACTTCGGCACAGCTTGGCTTCTCACTCCCTCAGCTTCACCAAAGTCCCTCGACCATCATCTCCATCAGGTTCCCTCGTCCTCCAGGCTACACCTTGGTCGTGCGTCGCCTTGCTTACACCTGCGGCTCCAGCTGGCTCCTTCCTCCCTCCGGATTTCACCTTTTGTCCTCAGTCACTCCGTCTCCGACTCTGCTCTCGGTCCGTTGGACTCTGCCTCGGTCGTTCGTCGCTGCGGCTGGCCCTCGGTCTCCGGAACCAGCGATGTCGATCGGGTCCTCTGGCTGGTCAGCTACGTCCTGGGACCTTACGGACCTGCCAGACCTCCCAGATCCACCAGCCTTGCCTGAACCAGCCTGGTCTGTTCCCCCAGCACCACCCTGGAACTTTGAACTTTGGGCGCCGCCATGGTGGTGCGCGGTGCCTTTTAGCTGCCTCACGCCAGGAGGCGCTCGTAGGGGGGGGGCTCTGTTATGATATGAGCTCTGCGCTCCCCTCCATGGCCACCAGAGGGAGCTCACACATATACTGACTCTACACTACACACTACATTTCCCAGCAACCATCACACTGGACTGATTACACACACACACCTGGACTCCATCATCACTGTTTGCCACACCACCTGTTTATCATTACTTGGACTATAAAGGACTGCTTCATTCTTACACTCATGGCGAAGTCTTGATTTAGCCCTAGCTATCATTTCTGAGCGTTTATTCCTGTCCTGTTTGCCTGTTGCTGTTTTTGCCTGTCTGCCTGTTTTTTGATCCTGTTCTGCCTGCCCCGACCTGTGCCTTGTTTACCCGTGTTCTGATCCTGTTCTGCCTGCCCTGACCTTTGCCTGGATTTACGTTTATGATTGATAGCTGCCTGCCTTGACCATCGCCTGTACCACGTTTCTGATCCTGTCTGCCCGCCTTTGTGATTCCTGCCTGTTTATGACCACTCTTAATAAAGACATTGCGTTTGGATCCCTGCCTGTGAGTCATCCCTCTTGTTACATAGACAGAGCGGTAGAACAAATGACAGATCGGACGATAGAACGATCTGATGATAAACCCATAGATCTGACAATACAACAACTGAGAGAAAGAATGATAAAGACAAACAAATGACAGAATGAACGTTTAGTCTTTATTAAGATTCAATTTTTCAATGATTCCGGTTCTCAGGGGAAAAACTCCTGAATCACGACTTCAGCAGGGAAACAGAGTGGATGCAAACAACACCAACAACAACAGTTCATGCAAACAAATGAACAGCATGATCAATGAGTTCTGGAGATGAAAACAGATCCTTGAAATGAACTTGAGTTCAGTGGAAACTTTCAAAAGCTCAATCTGAACTTCTGCCGTTCAGGGACATTAAAAACGTACAAAATTATGAGAATAAAAATCAACCTCTGACCTCGATTAGAATAAACTCTTGATTATATCTGTAACAGGATTAACACACACTTCATCAAGTATTATCCACTGCTATCGTTCAGAAGTTCTGCACATGCAAACCTTACGAGAAAACTATGAGCTTCATGAAAACAGTTTTACAGCCAAACTCACCCAGCATCTTAAAATAAACTAAAGCTGGCCTATCAGACAGTGGCATTAATGATTAATAGACGGAGCGGCTGAGGCTCGCGCTGCAATATCCTGTTCACAGCAGAAAACAGCCACTCCAAGGGAAGGTTGGAGTTCATTCATCTGTCTTTGCAGAATGGCGCTCACAACAGCGGCTTAAATGCGCGGGGCAAACCCAGCGTCAGATAACAGCACAGCAGAACCCAGCCATTCATCATAAAGCTCAACACAAAGTCAATAAAGAGAGCAAACGCATGCTAATGAAAGCGCCGGACGCTGCTGGAGTGCAATCGGACCGTTCTCACACTCAACATTGATGGAGATGGAGATTATATTCCTTCATCACTGAGAGATTATAAATATTACCATTATGTGTATTATCTGTAAATATGCACACTTGAGTAAAAAGCCGTTTGTTTTCTAAAAGAGAATATAAAAATAAAGCTAATATATTATTAGATATAATTGATTGTAAAATTGTTGAATCATTTATTAATTAAATTTCAAAATCTGATCAAATTAAATGTTAACTGAAGTAAAATAAAAAAAAAGATTTTACTTCAACTACTTTTCATAAATTAAATAGCAAGCACACAGTAAAAATACCCAAAATTTGACTAAAGAAAAATCGAATGTATAAAAAAATTAAGCTCATCAGAAAATATCATGACAAAACTGCATTTCCCATCATTCTTTGTGCACAAAAATTATTTCATATACAGAAATAGCATTAAATGCACAGCTGTTATGCTGCATTACCATATTATTGCATTATTAAATTAGCATGTGATGAGAAAACAAACACAGTGGAAAAAAAAGCAATTTACAGTAATGCATTGCATTCAAGAAACACATTGACATTCTAATTAGTTCTTGCTTTGCCTGGGAATTGAACCCATGACCTTGATGTTGCAAACACTGCTCTCTACTGTTAGACACAGGAAAAATGATCGCAATATTCCACAGCAATGCAACGCTGGAGCAAGAATAAACTACAGTACAACACTGATCACATCTGAACTCTAAACTCACACACACACACAAACTCCAACAACAATTTAAAGCTCATGTTTCAGAAAATTCCCAATTGGTTACTCACAGATTTTGGAGGGAAGTCATGGACTCGGTAGCCATCTTGGAACAGTCATAGTCTGCTACCATTAAATGCACACGACCAAGAGGTCAAAGTTCAGCTGCTTGTTTCAGCATGCATCATCTTTTTATATCTTTCAGAAATATTTGTTTTATTGATGTGTGTATTTATTTAATTTTAGTGAATTAATTAATTTATACATATTTGTGCAAGGTATATTTCTACATCCTCATAATTTATTTATTTTAGCAGTGTTATTTCAGTGAGAATGAAGATTGAGACTATAATGTTGGATGGGCAGAAATAAAGTGCAAAGGATGAGAAACCTTCACCATAAACATGTGCTGGCCATCGACCACGTCTAGCCAAAGAATTATCCCAAAAACTATATAATATATAATATTCATCCAGTGCAGAGATGGATATTGGGAGTACAAGTTTTTGCATAATATAATAACATTTTATTATTTACTCAGTGTCCGTCATTTTCATGACAGATATTTTAAACATACATTAAATAATTAAGACATCACTAACTGGTTGAGTAAAATATAATGAATATATATTACATTTTTTTACGATTGCTAAGCAGTAGTGGGCAGATCTGAAGTCACATGTACAAACTAAACTCTAACTCCAGTCTGCACAGCAGCAGTTCATGTGGACCAAACTCTAGCTCGTTTTCATTGTTTGTACACAGTTTTCAAAACTCTACACACTTATCCCATGACTTTAACCACAACCTGCACAACACTACAGATTTACTTTCTTCAAATGCTAACACACTGCTGTCAAAACTGTGAACCACACAATTAAAACTATTATCATTCAAAAAATATATCATATTTCATTATATATAATATTTATTTATATAATATTTCAATCAAAAAAATAGATTTCAGCCTTGTGCCTTTCAAACACTGCTGAGCTCAGAAAAGCTAAATTTGGAAATGGAACACGGAAGACAGGTTTGTGAAGAAAGAACGGTGGCAGGGAGAGGGTGGATGCGTGGAGGAAGAAGAAGACAAAGAGCTGTTATTTCAGATGAAATAAGTGCTAAACTTATAGACATGTCATGAATGATGGTCTCTCATTGAGAGAGGAAGGGTTGAGGGTGCAACCCAATCTGCACAGATCCACAGCTGCATCTGTCATGATCATTTTCCAGCTTTCAAACAGGTGAGAGTTTCATCCTTACAGTAAATGAAAACGTTACAGGAATTTATTTTGTATTGCAATTACAGAATATTTACACATATATACATTACAGTAAGTTTGACTGTATCATATATTTTTACAACAGGACCCAAAGGCTGCCCCCAACAGGAGGAAGAGAAAAATTATTTTCATATGCGCAGGAAAATGCTGTTGTTGACATGGTTATGGTCACCAATGCAATAAAACTGTGAAACTGTGGGATACTCAAGATAGAGTTCTGGCTGATAATGATATATTTGCAAATGTTACAGACCTGGTTCTTCCGCAGGAGCATGAGAGAGAACATCAGATGTGATGTTGATGAAAACCTATGGCTGATGCTACAGAGAGGCAGGATTAGCCCTTCAATTATTTGTTTGAATTACAGTATGTACTTTTAGTTTCTACCTTTTTTCTCATTACTGTAAGTCTGTAAATTACTACAGACTATTGATGCAAACTGCTGATTTTCATTTACCTTCAAGAATTGTTGTTCTAAAAATGTAAATACTGTAAATGTAAAGGGTCCAAATGTCCATGTGAAAGAATGTCACTGTTCTTTGAATATAATATATATTACTTATATATTCTATATTATATATTAGAATATATTATAGAATATATAAAATATTACTTTGTATGAAGTCATTGAAATTTTTCAAACTGTAAAGAAAAGTTTACATTTTCTGTATTGGTGTTTGATTCTAGTGTTTATACTCTCAGTGTGTTCTGAGTGACAGTGTGTGTTATTTCAGTGAGGGCTGAGCAGTGTGTGTCATCTCGGTGAGGGTTGTGCAGTGTGTGTGTTATCTCGGTGAGGGTTGTACAGTGTGTGTTATCTCAGTGATGGTTGTGCAATGTGTGTTATCTCAGTGAGGGTTGTGCTGTGTGTGTTATCTCAGTGAGGGTTGTGCACAGTGTTTGGCTGCATGAGCTGTTTTGAGGCATGCGTTCAGAGTTGTGTTGCTGGGAATGGGTTTTGCAGGTGATGTGAACTGTTCAGCTCAGGTGACTGTTGGCATTGCAGACTGTAGTCAGAGTTTTGCACGTGACTCCAGTTGTCCCCACTGCTGCTTAGCAATCGTAAAAGAAATTATATAGTGCATATATTCTCTAGAGCAATAACAAGCTATGACTCTGAACGTGACATTGTTGATCTTTCCGCTGTTGAATCACGATTAGATGTGATACATGTTTTATAAATTTTTTCTGTATCTTTCAACATACAGTACCTTCTGATGTTCATTCACATTTATTCTGTGTCTAGTGTTAAAGAGGAAGAGATTATCACGTTTTCTCACTTTAACTGAGCCAAAACGGCATTTATTGTTTGAATTTCGTGATAAAATGGACAGGATTTGAAAGATGACACTTTGTTTCTTAGCGGAAGTAACAATACGCAAGGCTGAGACACATAAGACATTTACATTCGTGCATTTATCAGACTTGCATTGTTTCAAGAAACACATTGACATTCTAATCAGTTCTTGCTTTCCCTGGGAATCAAACCCATGACCTTTATGTTGCAAGCGCCACTCTCTACTGTTTGAGACACAGGAAAGCCATTGCGAAAATCCATGGTACGAATGTGTATATCATACAGTCAAATCAAATGTCAAGGAATTTAGTTTTGTGACAGAAGGTGAAGGTGACGTTGTTGAAGGTGAAGGGGAAGATGTTGAAGGTGAAGATGTTGAAGGTGAAGATGTTGAAGGTGAAGGTGTTGAAGGTGAAGGTGGGTAAGGTGAAGGTGTTGAAGGTGAAGGTGAAGGTGTTGAAGGTGAAGGTCAAGTTGAGGCGGTGCTGTCAGGTTTACAGTGAGAGGACAGCCAAATGTATCATGCGTGTTCTATCGTGGTTCTTCGTTTCGGTTTGAATATCGTTACACCTATAATGGATCCAGACAATCACAATCAAATCAGCCACTAAAAGAGTTTAATCCATGCAGGGAACGACTGCCATCATTGCCAATCACTGAAGACAAACTCATAATAAAGACAAGAATAATAAGAGCTTCATGACGTTACAAAAACATGTGGTTTGAGACTCAGACATGCTAGATAATGTCATTCATTCCGCAAACGCACACTGACCTTGAGCTTAATACATCATACTGTGCAGACGGTCTCCATCTTAATAATGTCTTTTATCTGATCATGTTAGGATGAATTACTCACAGACGAGACTATGGGTTTGCCGTGTCCTACAATCACTCTCTGTGATGCGTCTCCTTCCAGGAAACCTATTTTATTTCCTTGCATTGTAAACTATAACAGGCAAATAGTTGTTCTTAATAACGTCACACAGGTTCAAACGTCTATTGCCTGTGAAAAAGTCTTTGTTGAATGTGAGATCGATATTTATTACGATCATCTACATTGTATGTCTCTTGATTTATTTTTGACAGAACTCTGGTTACAGAATGAATTGTTCCTTCAAATTGTAATTATTTTAGTAAGTGGAGGCCTTGCTTTGCTCTTTAATCTGTGATGCGCTGAGAAAACTCTGCTTTTTCTTTTTTTGTAGTTTGAGTCAGAAAGGAAAGAAGCAATTCTTCCCCAATTTGAACACTAATTTTAAAAATGCATTTGCTGTCTGATTTAGTTTAAATTATAAGATGATTATCGTTGGGGATTTCAATATTCATGTCGATAGGGAATATTATTATGCGCTTGATGAATATTTAAATATTACTCAATTTTTTAATTGAGTACAATGTGACTCTGCACGTTGGATTTGGTTTTTCTCTTCTTTATTAAGCTTCTTATCTCAGGCATGTTTAACAGATATAAAACATGTGGATGGCCTCAAACTGTCTGCGGTGAAACACTGATAAAACCCCCGTTCTGATAATTGATCAGAGTTTGAGTAAAAGTCTGACTCTAAATAAGGGTTTTCCGGATTTTAAGCACGTAGAAATATTTCTAAAGTATAAGTACACAGATAACGAGAAGTGTGTTCAAGCTTTCATTTCATCCCGTCTTCCGTATAGTAATGCCTTGTTTTCTTCTTTACATCAACGGAATTGATCACATTTAAAGTTGAACGCTGACTATTGACACAAACACAGTTATTTAATCACATTACGCACATTTTATCATCTTTACATTCATTACCTGTTGATTTTAAGATTTTATTCTTGACAGATAAAGCATTAAATGGTTTTTGCGCAACTCTCACTCAAACACATATACACACACGTACGCGTACATGCACGCAGATCCACACGCACGCACACACACATGCACGCAGACGCACACGCACACACACACACACACACACACACACGCACTCAATAACACACACACTCATACACATACTGTGATGGGTGGAGCCAACGACAGACACAGTGGGAGTGGTGATAAGCCCCAGAGAGGCGTTTTATTGAATAAAATAGTGTCCAAACACAAAACGAAAGTAAAATAAAGTGTCCAAATAAACAGGGGACCTGGTGCCCTCGTTGTGCAAAACGTTCGGTGCAGGAGTGGAAGTGCGAAGGAGGATGGGTCCAGGAGAGGGGCGGGGGTCCGACGATCGCGGGTGTTTCCCTCTTGTCTGATGCGCGGAGGACCGTGGCTTCGCTTCCGGCGGCTTCGCTTCCGGCGGCTCGTCCTCTCCTGACGCTGAACTGCAGGGAAACAGCGGCCCGGCATCCTGGCCCGTCAGCCACGTTGCAAATTAGACCCTCCGACTCCCTTCCTGAACCCACGAGGACACCAGCGTGCATGCACGGGGAAGGACCCGCCTCCCGAGGAGAAGTCATTTATCG
>JAWRVZ010000205.1:1012500-1084701 GCA_037043235.1 Rhodeus uyekii
CCTCACATGTACAAACACTAATTGCTTAACTGATCACTAACCATTCACTGCTTTACTTTACAGTAGTATAGATAGGTCTATAAATACATCAAAGGTCAGATTACCTGTTTTGAACGATGAATGCTATCAATGAACAGACAGAAAGAGGAGTAGGAGGAAGAGGCAGGGGACAATGAGGAGAAATACCAAGAGGAGGAGAAGGACTTTTCTGGATGCAATTCACACAATGCTTTTCCCGATCCAAATCAGGCCCCTGCTAGATTTGTGGTTATATGGGACAATGCTAGTTTTCACTGGGCTGTTCTGGTCCAAAACTGGTTTACCACCCATCCACAATTTCTAGTTTTGTACCTACGCCCATATTCACCTTTTCTAAATTCCATGGAGGAATTCTTCTCAGCCTGGCGCTGGAAAGTGTATGATCGCCAACCCTTTGCCCACATGCCGCTTCTCCAGGGAATGGAGGGACACATGTGGAGACATAGAGGTTGCCTCTGTCAAAGGTTGGATACGACATGCTAGGAGATCCTTCCCTCGATGTTTGGAAAGAAAAAACGTATCTTGTGATGTGGACGAAGTTTTGTGGCCAGAACAAGCTCAGAGAAGAGATGAAGTTTAGCACTGGGGACTGCAAACCCCCCCCCCCAACCCCCCCGCCAATTCCTGGACCCCACACACAATTTACTGTATTCTACTGTAAAGAATATACTTTTGGTTTACACGTTTATCTTTGTGTTTTAGGTAGAGAATTGTGTGTAGTGTTTTGAAAAAATTGTTTTATGCAATTGAAAACTGAGTCAAAGGCTGAGAAATAGCTTATGGTTTTTACAGTAAGATTTGGCATGCAGTTTTGCACTTTGAGTGAGAGGTTTCAAAAATCGTGTGACATGAAAAGATTTTGTGTGTAAGCAATTGGTAAAAACTGTAAATATGTTCTGTTTCTACATTGCATTGGCGTTTCCGTTGCACTTGTTACCCAGATTACTTTCACTGTAGAACATTGTATTGAAATGTAGATATAAGTCTCTGAAAGAGCAAAGAGCTTTAGATTTAGAACAGCAGTGTTTACATGGTATATCCAAAAATGTATTACTATGAAAGAAGTGTTTGCCATTTGATGCAAATGCTTCATTCTGACATGTGTTTGTGGCATTTTGAATGCAGTGTTGCATTTTTGAAGGAGATGTGAGGCATTTTGCATTTTGTGTGTGCAGTTTTGAGAATTGTGTGTAGAGTTTTGAAAAAAGGAGACTTAGTTTTGAAAACTTGTGTAAGCAATTGGAAAAAACTGTAATCAGACTTGCATGAAACAGGTGATATTTTATCATTATTATTTCATGCTAATAGATAAAAACATTAAAGGTTCAAATGCCGTTGGCTCTTCTCGTACATTATTTAAAGTGAAGATGTTCCTCTAGTTCCTTGTGTTTTGGAGACGTTCTCGCTTCTTTATATCTCGACTGTGTGCAAATCACAATAGTCACATACAATGAACTGGATTGAACACAAATGACCACTGCCTAAAGAAAGATTGATGGACAGGAATTCAGAAAATGTTTTGGGTTTCTGTGTCTCCAGCTGACAAGAAACGTTCTTCCAGTAACATTAATAGAACGTTTGTTTGGTCTATAATAATGTTCTCCAAATATTGGCACAAAACAGTATAAACAGTATTTGTATATCACTCATGGACGCTTTTTTCTGAAGCATTTAGTTTGATTTTAAAATGTTACATCTTGTTTCAGAATGTAGCATTCAAAAGTAACAATGTTTAAATAAGGAATCAAAGGAAATGTTTGCTTTGGAAATGTTCTGGACGTAGAAAAATATTCGTACAACTTATTTTGTTGGCTGTAACCCCTCTGTATACAAAAATATTTTCGAAGTTGTAAATAAAGATTATTGATGTAACACTATTTCAGTCTTTAATTCAATGTTACTTAATCATTTCATTTGTAATTTGAGTGAAAATTGCTTCTACACCACATGTTTTTCAGTGTAACAAGCAGAAATATCAATTATTTCCAAGATTTTTATATTGCCAGTTACTTCCCTTGATAGTGCAATTATGATTTTTCCTCATCTGTTGCATTATTTAAAGTGTAGATGTGTCTCATCACTACAGCTTATTAATTACAGTCAAATACACTGTAACAAATCTGGTGCGGGATTTACGTTGAAACTATTTTCACTCAGAAGCTGCATATAAAATAGACAAATAATTACAAAGTAACACATCGAATGAAACATGTAGAAGAACTGAAATGGTAATTTTATGTGAAATGATGGAGCAGCGAGTTTTACCGCCCACTGAACAGACATAAGATCCTATTAGGAACCTTTTGGGAAGAAGTGATGAGCTTGTGAATTCATTGTTTACTGCTCTTTTTCCTTTACTATACACACACGTTCCCTCTGTTTCCTGCTCAACAGATGGAGGGTGCAGTTGGTCTACATTAGTGGCCTAATCTACATGCATCGCTCAGAGAAACAAAGCAATGCATAAGTTGTGTGCGAAAGCTTTCTCCGACGGGTAGTAAAGTTCTGCAAACACACACCAGACCCCGTCTACTTATTCCCCATCTGTTCTGAGGAAGGAGCGACGGTGAGACGGGGTCTTTTATATGGAAAGCAGGTCTTATATTACCACCTGAGCGACAGATCGGAGACTGAAGCAGCTCAGCGCCGATCCATTAGAATGAACGATTCTGACATGTTATTAATAGAGAAGCTGTCAGACAGCGGCGATGAGGTTTTTATATTCAATAATGCCACCTGAATATGATTACACATCGGACAGACTGACACAATAATCTGGAGGAAAGGAAAGCTGTGTAAAAATAAGTATATGCATATTCATCCAGTAGCTAATTGATGTTCTCGCCTCATGAAAGTCATAAAACACCATTCCTCTAGTTCCTCATGTGCTGTTTCGAAGATGTTCACACTTTACGGATTGTTTGTAGATTGACTGCGTGATAATCGCAACAATTACAGACACTGTGCAACACTATCAAGTGTTTATAACAAGAACACTCATTATTTGCATGATGTGTATATTGCCAGTTATTTCCCCCTCTACAATTTCCGTCTAGACATTGCTAGTAAATTTCATAAATAATTCCAAAGAAATGGAATTTAACACATTGAATTAAACATGACATTTTCTTCAATAAGTTTAATTTACAACTTCTCTTTTTAACAAGGGCATTTTCCTAAGATACTGTAATCATGATAATAAATCTAATTACTGTAAATACAACCAAAACTGAAGAAGCAAAGAGGATAGAGAATTGCTATTCCATCTTAAGGAAGTAGATTAAAAGATATTGGCATTTTTAAAAAGAAATTGTGAATGTTTGCTTCTTAGATTGAATATTTATAGGCCTTACGGACAGAAGGAATGATAAATAGATAAACAGGGTTTACATATTTTGCATAAACCTGACATTAACTTTAGAGAACAGGAGTTGATGCCCTTGTGTTTAATTTAAAGTGTTTCGAAATGACTTCTAGTCGGTGATTATGCAGCCGCTGTGAGTTCATCACCATAAAGAGCCTGTGAGAAAAGACCAGTCATGTGCCGCATTTGTTCATGCACAGTAGTGTAGTCTGGATTAATGCATGTTTGGTTCAAATCTTACCTCTCAGGTAGGTTCTTCAGGGGGTCATGGAGGGGTGAGGTGCTTAAGTCTCAATATCTAGATGCTGGAGTGCCTCAGGGCTCAGTGCTGGGACCACTTTTCTTCTCCATCTACATGTCATCACTTGTATCTGTCATTCAGAAACAGGTTTTTCCCCATTATTGCTATCATCTAGATACTGGAGTGCCTCAGGGCTCCATGTTGAGACCACTTTTCTTCTCCATCTACATGTCATCACTAGGATCTGTCATTCAGAAACATGTTTTTTTCAATCAATGCTATGCTGATGACACACTCTTCTTCTCATTCCATCAGAAGCTGCACACATCTCACCCTTTCTGACAGACATTTCCTGCTGAATGAATGACCACCACCTTCAACTCAACCTTGCGAAAACAGAACTGCTCGTGGGCTCGTCCAACCCAACAATTCATCACACCTTCTGCATTCAGCTTTGTTCATCATCCATAACTCGGGACAGCCAGGAACCTTGGAGTTGTGATTGATGATCAGTTGAACTTCACAGATAACATTGCTAGAACTTCTCGGTCCGGCAGATGTGCCTTAGGAGGATTGGGCACTTCCTGTCGGAGCTGATACTCAACTCCTTCTCCAAGCGCTTGTTCTATCCAGACTGGACTATTGTTATGCTCTCTTGGCATTAACTGTCAAACCTCTGCAACTAATCCAGAAAGCTGAGCAAGAGCGGTGTTTATGGAGCCAAAGAGAGCTCACGTCAGATACAACATCCCTTTTATGAGCTTTTACCTTACGTTCCTGCTGGTGGAATGACCTGTCGAACTTAACCTGAGCTCCAGAGTTTTTAGACATCTTCAAGAAACAATTGAAGAACAATTTTTTCATCAACACATTGACCCATTAATACTGACACTTACTATTCTATCGAGCAATGAAAAACACCTTTCTCTGTGTACTAACTATTCACAGCACTTGCATATTGTTGCCCTGCTGTTAGTTTGATTGCTTCTATTGTTCTCTTCATTTGTAAGTCGCTTTGGATAAAAGTGTCTGCTAAATGATTAAATGTAAGTGTAATAAATAAAGACAGAAAACCAGCATGAGTGTGTAATTGTATGTGTGAGTCAGATTTGCACTGCTGCTGCGTGTAACACAAACACACACACACACACATGAAGCACTACAGCACTGCAGAGAGGATCAGCTCACAGCAGGGACTTTCCTTTATACACCGTATAGTTATGAATATTCTATCACATGCGGGCAGGAACGCAGTGAATCCAGGGGTTTTGCACCAGACAGATTCTAATGCTGCATGTTGCTTATATAATGCATCTTATATAATACACTCGGTGATGGCTAAGAGTTTTTCACCAGTGATTGAATCTGGTTTCATTCTAATAGAGGTTTGAAGCTTCATGTGCGTCATACAGTTTTCAGGTCAGTTTACATGAGGGGTATCAGAAAATATAAATATTAAATGTGTTTGAATTGTATGGTGTCCATTATCAAGAGAATTTACTGTAATTCTTTGTACTGACAGAGCACAAAAACTACAAACAGATGTAATGGATGAATAAAACAACAAAGCGGTGAATACTAATCATGTTTTGTTTTAGCTTTAAAGGGAAATTTAGAAACAAAGATTCTCAGAGAGAGTTTTAAGCTAAAACTTACTTCATTTTAATATTTTTTTCCCAAAAATTAAGTCGTTTTGCATTTCAAGTAAATGTATATTGATTTAAGAATGAATGAAGAATTTGTCCGATAACAAAACTAAGCAAGATTTGTTTTGTTGCAATGCCACATCGTTACTGGAAGGACGTTTGTTCATAACGTTGATGTCAGAACGTTGGGAAAACATGTTTTCTCTGAATTCATCCACTAATATGAGTCATCAAAGTAAGTTACGATGACTCTGACTGACTCTATACATTCATAAAACGCTACATTTCCGTTTCACTTCACGCTTCACGTATTGTAATGAAAACAGGCCAGAATCGGTTTGTTCTGTGACGGTCAGAGAGCTGGACAAGAGGAATCAAAGCATGAAAACAGCCTTATTATCTCCTTGGTGAGTCTAAGGATGGTGAGCATTAGGCTGACCGTGAAGCAGGTGTTGAGTTCAGTTGTGTGTCGGTTTGCCGCAGGTGCAGCGTGTTGCACTGCTGCTTCTCTAAACACTGCAATGTTTTTCAATGTTTTTCACTGCAATGGTCTTCAATTCCCATGCAGCGCTGTGTTCCTGTCCACATACTCCAAAAAACAATGTAGTGTAGCCACTTATCTGAATTTACTGATTATTTACTACACTGTGAAGTTCTATAAAGAACCCTAATTCTTGATTCAATTTTAAAGAACACTTGATGCCAAAAAGATACTGTATGGAGGCCAAGGGTTTTTTCGATTCAATTTTAAAGAACACTTTATCCCAAAAGGGTTCTTTATAGAACCCTAGGGTTCTTTATTCAATTTTAAAGAACACTTGATGCCAAAAATGTTCTGTATGGAGCCCAAGGTTTTTTTTGTTTTTTTTTTCGATTTTAAAGAACACTTTATCCTAAAAAGTTCTATACAGAACCCTAGGGATTCAGTTTTATAGGCCACATTATGCAAAAAACATTTCAGAATCAGAATCAGAATCAGAAAAAACTTTATTGCCAAGTGTGCTTGCACACACAAGGAATTTGTCTTGGTATTGAAGCTTCCAGTGCACATATACAACACAACCTGAGTTTACATAGCAAACAACAATACATAACATACACAGTACATGTGGTCACATGCTGGGATTTTTTGTATGGAGTGGGAGAGGGGATAGATTGTCAGCCATAACATCCGTCTGCATTGATTTTTCTTTCCCTGCGCTCTGCCCAGCATTTAATCTCTTATTAAATCAACTGTTCAAGAGGGAAATGGCCTGTGGGAAGAAACTGTTCCTGTGCCTAGATGTTCTAGTGGCCAGTGATCGTAGTCACCGTCCTGACAGTAAGAGTTCAAGCAGAGTGTTTCCAGGGTGAGCAGAGTCTGTGATGATTTTACCTGCTCTCTTTTTCACTCTGGAAGAGTACAGGTCCTGGAGGACTGGCAGTGAAGAACCAATAATCCTCTCTGCAGTCCGGATTGTGCGATGTAGTCTCCCGATCTCAGATTTGGTAGCTGAACCAAACCAGACAGTGATGGAGGTGCACAAAACTGTATAGAACTGTATCAGCAGCTCCTGTGGGAGGTTGAGCTTCCTCAGCTGACGAAGGAAGTACAGTCTCTGCTGGGCCTTTTTTACAATGGAGTCAATGTGATTGTTCCACTTCAGGTCCTGAGAGATGGTGGTGACCAGGAACCTGAATTACTCCACTGCTGCCACTGTGCTGTTCATGATGGTGAGTGAAGGTAGAGCAGGGCTGTTCCTCCTGAAGTCCACTATCATCTCCACCGTTTTGAGCGTGTTGAGCTCAAGGTTGTTAGAACTGCACCAGACAGCCAGTTGTTCAACCTCTAGTCTGTAAGCAGACTCGTCACCGTTTCGGATGAGGCCGATGGTGTCGTCTGCAAATTTCAGGAGCTTCACAGAAGGGTCTTTAGAAGTGCAGTCATTGGTGTACAGGGAGAAGAGCAGTGGGGAGAAAACACACCCCTGGGGGGCGCCAATGCTGGTAGTGAGGGTCCTGGATGTGAGTTTCCCCAGTCTCACTCGCTGTTGCCGGTCTGTCAGGAAGCAGGCTTTCAAACAAGCAGATGAGATGCCGTCTGGGCCTGAAGCTTTCCTTATCTTCTGTCTTTTGAAGATTTTGGTTACCTGCTCCACACAGACCTTAAGCACTGGTTGGATGGCGGAGGGGGGGAGAGGGGGTGCAGGAGGTGTTGGAGGATGTGTGAAGTGTAGTTCAGAGTGGTTTTGTGGTGTGAGATTGGGTTTCTCAAACCTGCAGTAAAAAGTGTTTAGCTCATCCGCCAGATGTTGATTCTCAGTAGGTCGGTGGGATGGTGGCTTGTAATTGGTGATATTCTTCAGGCCTGACCAGACAGCAGCAGGGTTGTTGGAAGAAAACTAGTTTCTCAGCTTTTCAGAATTCTATATATATAATATTTCTATATCGAACCCTGGAGTTCTTGACTAATTTTTAAAGAACACTTGAACCCTAGCATTGTTTCAACTTGTTTTTAAAGAACACTTTATCACAAAAGGGTTCTTGATTAAATTTTAAAGAATACTTGATGCCAAAAAGGTTTTATATAGAACCCTAGGGATCTTGACTCAATTTTAAAGAACACGACGCAAAAAGTTTCTATATAGTTTCTGTCAAGGGAACTCGCATTGCGTCGAAACGCTGTGGGGACACCTACATTGTTTTGACGCAGCGTCTCATACTTAGGGAACTAGGGTTACACATATATAACCTGAGACGCTTTTGACAAGATTTAAGAAACATTTGATGTCAAAAAGTTTCTATATAGAGCCCTAGGGTTCTTGATTCAATTTTAAAGATTCCATTTGATTCCAAAAATTGTTTTATATAAGGTGAAATGCCTTAAATGATTTCAAAATACTTTATAAAACTCTAAAAGCTTCTAAAAGGCACCTGACAGAACCATATGGAACCTTTTCTTCTCAAGAACAATCGTTTGTTTTGGACACGTAAATTAATTTAAAAAAAAGTTTTTTATTAAGTACGTGTCATAACGGAAGACTCAAAACACAGGGTGAGTTGAACAGATTTATTATCGGCAGGACACAAGACAGTAGACGGTTGCAGTGCAGTGAATGGCAGGGTAAGTAGAGGCAATGGACAATAAAGAGTCTTAACTGAGTGTAGCGGAGACGAAGACAAACGAAGGCAAACTCGGGATGAAACAGGATGGCTTGGAGGAATGTCGAGGAGAATGGTTCGTGGAAGGCTCGGATGAAAAGTCTCAGAGTGGTAGCGCTGAGCGAGTCCGGGTAACAGTGATGAGACCAGACACTGAGTGCAGAGTGAGTGCTGGCTTTATAGTGTGGGGGTGATTAGCTGCAGGTGTCAGTATTCAGGTGACAGGGATCGTGTGGGAGGAGTGAAGGAGGAGTCTGGTGCCGGGGGCGTGGCTGAGTCCGTTACAGTACGTTTTACATGGAAATCATATTTCAATCTACCTCAAAATTCACAAAAACATAATTTGTTTTAATTTTATTATCATTGATATACTATTATTTTTTGTGTTAATATTTAGAATAAGGTTTGTGTATATAGTGTCTGTCAATGTTTTGGTATTTTTGTTATCAATAAATACCTATATAGGGTTTATTTTACATTTAGTTTGAGTTATTATCAAGTTAAACTAAATGAAAATGAGAAATGTTGCCTTGGTAACTAGCTGGAATTATTATTTTTTTTAAACATTGGATTTTCAACCAAACTGCATTCTGAAAAGCCTTTAGCAACATTATTTTCACATTACATGTATAAATAACGTAATGTCTTCCCACTGAAATGCATATAGTGCAGTATAAATGATGCTGCTCGATTCGTCAGTCCCATCACACCAGCCGTGCTTTAACAGTGAGTTCTGTTCTTTACCCAGCTGTCAATGGGCAGTTCTAGCAAAGCCTCATGGGAAGGTGTTTTCGATACCCATGTGGAAATACAGTATGTTAGTGAGAGATTGCTCAACTGTTCAATCAACTGGATAATGTCCCGTATGCTATTTCTCTTATTCAAGGCCTCACCAGCTGTCATGACTTGTTGCACTCATCTTTCCTCCTCTTTATGGAGGGAATTGCATCAGGAACAAGAGCAACTGTGGGCGGGGCTTGATTGTGATTGGACGGTCGTGGTTTGCTATTGGTGGATCATGTGATTGACAGGTTATTTCCCAGCACTCATCATCAGAGAACATGCTGTTATTCTCATTCGACATTACAGGAACATGAATTTAACACAATGTGCAATAAATAAAATCTTTGGATGATTGTGGATTAGATTTGAAATAAAACCTTTTGGTTTTCTTGAGTAGGAAAGTATCTGCTGAAAATGTAGCTACACATTTTTTGTGTATGACAGCGGAGTCAATGTAACTCTTGCATCATAATCCGAGTCCAAGAATCGTATTTAAGATATGCTTCAATGAAAGTTTGCATACTAGAAACAAACACAGAGTCTCACCAGTTGCAACAAATGGCATCGCTCTAAAAATCAATTAAAAACTATCAAACGAGCAAAAAGATTCAATTTAAACACAAATTTTAAACAAATCATCAGTTAAACTCACATTCATGCATTTATCAGACGTTTTTATCTAAAGTAACTTGCATTGCATTCAAGAAACACATTGACATTCTAATCAGTTCTTGCGTTTCTGGGAATCGAACCCATGACCTTGATGTTGCAAGCGCTGCTCTCTACTGTTAGACACACAGGAAAGCCGTAATATGTTATTTGGTTAAAGTGTAGGGCTTGTTTTGTTTACTTTATTAAAAGGTTGGTCAGTCAGTCCAGGAGACTTTTAACTATTACTGTTTCTGATACAAATGTCTATAAATGTAACCGTACAGATCATGAGTTCACGTAGATACTGCCATCACGACACAGTCATGACGTATTGAAGCCTCGTTTACTGAAATCACGTGGCTTCCTCTGCTCTACTGTACACACACATCACTACTGCAATAACTGTGAATTACAGCCTCGTTATTGTTCTCCTGAGTCTTGCTCGTTCCGGTCCTGTTCTCTCCACCGGGTCAGCAGCTGCATTCATCGGGGGGGCAGCGGGAGCGAGGCTGATGATGCTCACTGACACACAGCTGCCAGAGGGGAAGCTCTGCACAAACACAACATCCCTGGAACCAAGAACCTGATCCAGAAGGCCGACGATAATATATTTGCGTGTGGATCTTATGGTCACATTAGAGAAGATTCGCAGGTGAAAAGGTCCAAATCTGTCACTTCTGTCAGATCAATTGTTGCACTTTTCCACTACAAAATCATGCTCTCGTAAATGATTATGATTAAAATAAGAGTTTAAAAAATCAAAATTATGACATCATAAAAAGCATATGACATTATGACATATTAAAGCATAATTTTGACATATAAAGTTACAATTATGATAAAGATCAAAATTATGGCGTCATAAAAAGTTCAAATTGTGATGTTGAAAATATGACATAAAAAGTTCAAATTATGACATAAGCATAATTTTGACATAAAAGTTGCAATTATGATAAAAATCTAATATATGGCATACTAAACCACAATTATGATAAAGTTATGACTATATTGTTACATAAAAGGTCAAATGAGTGATAAAAAGTTTTTAAAAATTTGACCTAAAGAGTCAAATCAAAAACCAAAGTCAAAAATGTCATCAGACTTCATTATTAAAATTATTAGATAAAAAGTCCAAATAAAGACAATATTATGACATCACAAGCCATAATTATGATTAAAAATGTCAAAATTATGAACGCCAATTCATAAGTATGACATAAAAATGCTAAATTATTGGACAAAAAGTTGCAATCATGACCTACGAAGATATTATTATGATAAAACGTAAAAATTATGAGATATTTACAAACAAGGCTTAAGATCGTCCCTGAAATGCTCTTAACTCTTCAAATATAATGCAAACGAAAGTAAAGGCCTAATCCTGGCTTAATCTGTGAAAGGAGGACTATAAATCATAATTATGAGATTAAAAGACGTGCATAATTATGACTTAGCTGTGCATTTTTCTGCTTCTGTTGCTATTGTACGTTTAGTTCCGACTCTTTTGCAAATGGCATTTTTTCTTTCTTTCTTTTTAGAATGGCTTTTGTTAACGATAATGTCCTTGCATGAGTTCAGCGCTATGCAAACGAGCAGCTCTCCACGCATAATTACAGCATGGAAATGAAGGGGTCACCGTGATATAAACGCAGAGCATGATATGCTAATTGCTCATCAGCCCCAAAAGTGCAGTGTGGGAAGTCTTTGTGAGGCATTAATGTGATCCATCTAATTTCTGCGCCGCGCATTAATCTTTATTCCGTTCTGGAAGCTGTTTGGCGTCACCATTAGCCAGCAGGTAATCGCACAACGGACGTGTGGCGCTGACAAAACACAATATGCTAATCAGATGGATTTGCCATTTTCATCATGGCTGGTCTTCAGGATGATTTGTGCATTGAGGATGAAACTCTGACTGAATGCAACAATCCGGCTGTATGTGCAGGACGAGCCGCTTAAACGAAGCATTTAAAGCGTCTGATTGCCTTCAGAGAAGATCATCGTTCAGAGACTCTCGTTCACAATCCAAACCATCAATGCTTTCGCTCTATATCCACATAAACAACACCTACGAGACACACAGCATCAGGCCGCGCTTCATGTGAACTATGGAAGCCCTTCGCAACAAATCACACAACAAAATCACGATTACGACAAAAAAAGACAAAATTTTGACATAAAAAGTTCACATTGACACTTAAAAAGTCATAATGAAGTCATAATTTTGACATGCTAAATCACGATTACTTAAAAATGTGAAATTATGGTGCACTAAGATGAAAGTATTAATTAAAACTATTTTTATTTTGACATCAAATCAAAATGATTACATAAAAAGTTGAAATTATGACTCATACTAAGACTAAATTATGACTAAACATAATAATGAAAAAAAGACAAACTTATGACAAACTAAATTGTAACGATGACTTAAAAAGTCTAAATTGAAACTTAAAAATGGGGTAATTAAGTCAGAATTTTGACATACTAAATCATGATTACTTACATAAAAAATATGACAGAAAGTCTCAATTTGCACTTAAAAATGTTGTAATTATGACAAAGATTCTACACTTTTATTAAATCACAATTACATAAAAAGTTTAAATTGACATTAAGATGAAATTACAACTTAAAAGCTGAAACTATGACATACTAACATTATTAATTGAAAAAAGTTGAAATTATGACTCATAGTAAGACTAAATTATGACTAAACTCATAATAATGATAAAAAGACAAACCCATGACAAACTAAATTGAAACGATGAATTAAAAAGTTCTAACAGTAAGACAAAATTATGATGTAAAAGTCAAAGTTATAAAATTTTGACTAAAAAAGTCTAAAATGACATGATAAAATTAAATAATGGCTTAAAGTCTACATTTTGACACTGAAACACAACGATTATTTAGAACTCATTACAAAAATGAGAAACTTTGACACACTAAGATGAAATTATCGCGTAAAAGTCTCAATTTAGACAAATTAATACGTGATCATGTCTAAATGTTGACAAAACAAATCACGTTAGTTACAAAATTACATTATGACATAATAATAATAATAATAATAATAATAATAATAATAAGTCAGTAGGTAATTATCAGTGTTGGGAGTTCAGTGATGGATTCCTCCAATCACGCGTGTTATTGGTCACCTAGCAACCAGCCGAATCTCTGAAGGGTGTTGATGATGATGATGATGATGAAGGTTACTGTGGGACGCAAGCACAGTAAAATACCGCATTACCATATTGATGAAGGCCTGAAACAACACACATCATCATAATCAGGTGAAGCTGCTGACGATATAAAGCTGATGAGATGACCTCATCAGGGGTCGATGACCTCCATCATGCCAAACAGAGGCTTAATTACGATATTAAAATATCTAAATTGAGAAAATTATGACAAAGTCAAAATTACAACAATAAAAGTCATAATTATGGCAAAAATTTAAATTATGACATAAAAACTTATAATTATGACAAAAAAGTTGAATTTATAACTTACTGAGTCATAATTATGAGATTAAAAAATCTAAATTGAGAAAATTATGACAAAAAGTAAATTAAATCAAGTCGAAATTATGACAAAATGTCAAGATTATGACATAAAAAGTCAAAATTACATCATCAAAAGTCATAATTAAGGCAAAAAGAAATTAATAATATAAGAAGCTGGATTTATAACTTACTGAGTCATAAATATAAGATTAAAAAATCTAAATTGGGAAAATGATTACAAAGTCAAAATTACAATAAAAGTCATAATTATGGCAAAAAAAATTAATTATGACATAAAAACTTATAATTATGACAAAAAGTCATAGAGTCATAATTATGAGAATTAAAAAATCTAAATTGAGAAAATGATGACAAAAACTACAGCATTGTTAAAAATTACAACATAAAAAGCGTCTCGGGTTATGAATGTAACCCTGGTTCCCTGAGGGGAACGAGACGCTGCGTCTAGCGCTAGGGGAAATAGTCTTCCTCGGTCACGTGAAGATCTGTGCAACCAATGAGAGACGAACGCGTGTGAATGCGTCACCGCCGGCGACTGCTGGTGACATCATGAGCTAGAGCATAAGAGCGCGTCCGAAACCCGGGCGCCTCAGCATGAATGTCTGAAGCGGGCATGGAGGCTCAAGGAGCTGAGGCAAAGACGCAGCGTCTCGTTCCCCTCAGGGAACCAGGGTTACATTCGTAACCCGAGACGTTCCCTTTCAGGGAACTCGAGCTGCGTCTAGCGCTAGGGGAACGCAATACCAACGCCACCTCAGTGACGCCGGCCTCCGGGTGTGTCCCAGCTCACTGAGAGAGCACCCTAGGCGGCATCGAGGTCCAAATGGTAAAACCTCATAAAAGTGTGCGGCGAAGACCAGCCAGCCGCGGCACAAACATCAGATAAGGACACTCCGGAGAGGAGTGCCTTGGATGCCGCCATGCTCCTAGTGGAGTGGGCTCGGACCCTCAAAGGAGAAGCATGTCCGGCCGACTCGTAAGCTAAGCAGATAGCCTCGACTATCCACCTGCTTAGTGTTTGCTTAGAAGCTGGAGCCCCCTTAGGGGTCCTAAAGCCAACGCAAACGAACAGTTGGTCCAACCTACGCCAAGTGGCAGTCTTGGAACGTAAGCGTCCAGTGCTCGCACTGGACAGACCTTGTTCTTGCTCCTACTCATGATCGCCAAATGGGGGGAGGGCAGAAGGCCTGCAGCGTAATAGACCGAGCCACATTAGTGGGAACCTTGGGGATATAGCCTGGCCTCGGGTGGTGAAATGCCTTTGCCATCCCGAGCACAAACTAGATATGAAGGGCCACTAAGAGGGCCTGAAGGTCCCCGACCCTCTTAAGCGAGGTGATTGCCAGCAAAAGAAGGGTCTTAGTAGAGGTACTTAATAGAGATTCCTCTAGGTTCGAAGGGCGCCTGGGACAGGCCTTGGAGTACACAGACAGGTCCCAAGCCGGCACCCGGGTCTTGCCGCAGGTCTCAGCCTTAGTGTGCCACGGAGGAAACGAGTGGCTAGGGGGTCCCTGCCCAAAGGGCACCCCATCCAAAGGTACGTGGCAAGCCGCTGTAGCAGCCACATAGACCTTCAAGGTAGAGGGGGGGGGGGCAGCCCTTGCCGCAAATCTTTCTTACAGAAAC
The DNA here is from genome assembly GCA_037043235.1 of Rhodeus uyekii. Classification (NCBI taxonomy): domain Eukaryota; kingdom Metazoa; phylum Chordata; class Actinopteri; order Cypriniformes; family Acheilognathidae; genus Rhodeus; species Rhodeus uyekii. Next base: position 1,027,522 of record JAWRVZ010000205.1, read on the forward strand.
ACCAGTACTTTGCCTACTTGACAGGTTACTTGGTTCATCTGTTTTTCGCTACACTAAGACGTGAAGATCAAGGTGTAGAGTTTCCCCGTGGAGGGAGCTCTGGACTGAAAGATGGTCTCTACAACCTCAGCTGAGAGACCAGATTCTATGCGCTGGACCACCTAAGGGGCCAGACCACAGCTACATTAGCTTCTGAGCGGGGGACAGCAACCCTCCGCTTAGGCCAGAACTCCCGGGAGCAGAGTGATCGGGGAAAAAAACGTACCGGCGCAGCCTCGGTCACGCCTGTACCATAGCATCCCGCCCCAGAGGCGCCGGATGTTTAACGAAAGCCACAGAGGCAGAGAAATTCTTACGGCGGCAAACAGGTAAGCCTGTGCCCTTCCATATCTATCCCCAATCTGCTCCAGATAAGAAGGGACCCAGAGTTCTAGCCCTCGGGGAGAACCCCTGGTTTTCAGCCACCACTGCAGTCACGTGAGTGGCTGCCCCTCGATACTCTGACGGCTGAACGAAGGCTTAAATGTGCTCGGGGAGAGCCGAGCCGACATGGCCACTGAGTCCCAAAGGCCTCCCAAGAAAGTGGTTCTCTGCGCGGGAGAAAGTACACTCTTCTTGGTGTTCAGCCTAAGAGTGTCACTCGTCCTTAACGGCTAAACGAAAGGCCTGGATGCGCTCGGGGAAGAGCCGAGCCGACATGGCCACTGAGTACCAAATGACTCCCAAGAAAGTGGTTCTCTGCGTGGGAGAAAGTACACTCTTCCTGGTGTTCAGCCTAAGGATGTCACTCGTCACTTAGCAGCTCAACGAACGGCCTGGATGCGCTCGGGGAGGAACCGAGCAGACATGGCCACTGAGTCCCAAATGACTCCCAAGAAAGTGGTTCTCTGAGTGGGAGAAAGTACACTCTTCTTGGTGTTCCGCCGTAAGCATCGACGAGAACCAGGAGTTCTTCCGCATGCTCAGGGTGCGTGGGCATCGCCCCGTGACCTTGATCGCGAAGCGGGTACCCCTCAGGGAGAACCCCTGGTCTTTAGCCACCCCATGAGTGGCTGGCCCAGCTTAATGCTCTCAACAGCTAAACGAACAGCCTTAATGCGCTCGGGGGAGAGCCGAGCCGACATGGCCACTGAGTCCCAATGACTCCCAAGAAAGTGGTTCTCTGAGTAGGAGAAAGTACACTCTTCTTGGTGTTCAGCCGTAAGCGTCGTAAGACGAGAACCAAGAGTTCTTCCGCATGCTCAGGGCGCGTGGGCATTGCCCCGTGACCTTGATTGCGAAGCGGGTACCCCTCAGGGAGAACCCCTGGTCTTTGGTCTTAACCCCAGCTCCTTAGTGTGCGGCACAGCACCTCAATGTTGTGCTGCTAACTGCGACGACTTGGCCAGGGTAAGCCAAGTTGTCGACATAGTTTAGGACACGATAGTTCCTTGCATTACAGCAGAGCTTAGAGCAGCGTACCCCTAGGTGCGGGACGAGAGCGCCGGACCAAACACGGAAGCACCTGTACTGGTAAGCCTTCCCCCCTGAAGGCGAACCATAGGAACTGCCTATTGTGGAAGGATGGGAATGAAGGATTTATATGTCTCTGATGTCGATCGTGCCGGGCCAATTATAGGACCTGATCCGACTACGATCTAATTGAGCGTCATATCTCTTCGCATCAATTTAAAAGACAAAAATCCAGAATGAGCCGCCACCTTCCATCCTCCCTTTGGAACTACGAAGTAACGGCTGAAAAGCCTGGACTTGCTGTTTACGAGGGGTCCATACACGATGGCCACTTTCGCCAGCAGAGTGTCCACTTCTTGCTCCATGACCAGAGCCTGCTGAGGGCCTACCACTGCCCGAGAACCGGGGTGGTGAAACCCCAAGATAATGGCGTACCCGAAGGTTACCGTGCGCAGGACCCACTGAGAGATACCGGGTAGTCGTAACCACGCAGCCCGTGAATTCTACTAAGGGAACCGGCCTCTGCGGGCCGGTCTCTGGTACTACGAACATATCCACCACTGAGCCGGGGCTGATACCGGAAACCCGGGTGGATTGCTCTAGGACTCTCCTTAGAGGGGGTGGTTTTCCCATGGCGGGCTGACTGTTGAGCTGCTCCAGGGACACACCACCTGGTTGCGGCTTGGCGTCAGGGCCGCTTACTCCTAGCCTTCTTAGCCTCCAGGACAACCCTTAGATCACCTTTACGACCTGCGGCTTTAACTTGTCGGCCCCCCCTCCCGGCATCTACCGGAGGGAGACGGGTTGCGACACTGTGTTTTTGAGCGGCCCTGTATGAGGAGCTCTGAGACCTGGCTTGACTGGCGGTCTCACGTGGAGGGCGGCGTGGAAGAACTTTACTGAACGCTGCCTGCTGTCGTACAGCCTCCTGAAACTTGTCGACGACGCTTTTTACGGCATCGCCGAACAAGCCCGAAGGGGACAGAGGAGCGTCCAGCAAAACAAATTTGTCTTTATCTTTCGTTGTTGACAAATTAAGCCAAAGGTGTCTCTCCGTGGCCACCAGAGCTGCCATGGAGCGGCCGACTAGGCCGAGTAGGCCGTCTCCCTAGTGGTCCGAAGAGACAAATCCACAGTCCGGCGCAGCTCTGTCACTGCCTCCGGACTAATATTGCCGCCCTCGTTGAGGTTCCCAAGCAACTCAGCCTGATACGCCTGCACCAGTGCCGTGGTGTGCAGGCACGATGCGGCTTGACTCGATGCTTAGTACGCTTTCCCCACCAAGGACGATGTGACGCGCATCGGCTTGGAGGGGAGCGCCGGAGCTTTAATGGAGGATGAAGACTGGGGACCGAGGTAACTCGCAAGAGCCTCATCCACTTTTTTTCATCCCTCCATAACAATGATTTTGACCCCCTACTAAATTGTTATACATTCCGCTATTGCGTGTATGAACCTTTTCGGAGGCTGGCCTTCCCCAAGATCTAGATACCTCGGCATGCAAATCGGGTATAAAAGGCATTGCTCGGCGCGGGGGAGTGACGCGAACTGGTAAATAGTGCTCGTCCAACATACTTCTTTTAGGACGAGCGCTTCTGGTCTCTGCTGGCCAATCAAGCCCCAGACAAGAGACCGCTCGTGTCACAACCTCAACAAGCTCCTCAAATGCCGGCGAGGAGAGTGGCGATACCTCCTCGACCAGGTCAACACTAGCTGAATCCATCTCACTTTCTGAACTTGACAAAGCTAGTGCTGGAGTCACAGCACGGGCATCTCCTTTTTTTCCTCTTTTCTGGAGTGCTCGTGACTGGGACCCACTCTATCTCGTGAGAGCTGAGGTAAGGAAGGACCCACCCCAGCTGTCTCAGCGAGATCAACTTGTGATCCCCAGGACCGAGAGCGCCGCAAAGCGCAGGTCCCGAACCGCGGGGAACACTAGCCTGGGCGGCCTCGTTACAGACCGCCAGGCGGGAGCGGAGATCATGCAATGAAAAAAGTTCATCCCACCGGGGCTCCGAACCCCGGTCTCCCGAATGATAGGCAAACACACTGTCCACTGTACCACAGTGAGCATGCAGATAGAACCTCTTGCAGTTGTTACAACCGGCACTCTCAAGTGCCGACCGTGCATGCTCCACTCCCAAACAGATTACACACATAACATGTGTATCCCTGCCCGTTATGAAACGTGGGCAAGGATAAACACACGGTGTGAACCTCTGTTCATTCGCCACATTTTCACACTCATTCTGCTGATTTTAGTTATCTCTCAACTCAAAATCACTCTCACACAGACACAGCACGCTGAAGACATTCAGAGCTGAGGCGCCCGGGTTTCGGACGCGCTCTTATGCTCTAGCTCATGACGTCACCGGCAGTCGCCGGCGGTGACGCATTCACACGCGTTCGTCTCTCATTGGTTGCACAGATCTTCACGTGACCGAGGAAGACTATTTCCCCTAGCGCTAGACGCAGCTCGAGTTCCCTGAAAGGGAACTATAATTATGGCAAAAAGTGAAAATGAATAATATAGGAAGTTGAATTTATAACTTACTGAGTCATAATTATGAGATTAAAAAATCTAAATTGAGAAAATTATGACAAGTCAATTAAATCAAGTCGAAATTATGACAAAATGTCAAGATTATGAAATAAAAAGTCAAAATTACAACATAAAAAATCCTAATTAAGGCAAAAAGTGGAAATTAATATTATAAGAAGCTGGTTTTATAACTTACTGAGATAGAAAAATCAAAATTCAGATTATTGCTAAAAAAATGAACTGAAACTGACGAAAAAGTCGAAACGGATGCATTAAATCATGAGAATGAGATATAAAAATTACAAATATGAGATTGAAAGCCAATCATAGAAACTATTTTTGAGTTTTCTCATAGTTTCAAACTTAATTTCAATTCCAATTTCCCAAAGTACGTTTGTCTTGGTTAGTGTCAGGGATGAATGTGAGATGAATAATGTGTGTGACGCATGGATGAACAGACCCAGATCAGACAGCAACAGGTTATTCCTGAGACGGGAGAACTGCCTCCTGACCAATCCCTCAGCTTTATTCATCTGTGGATTCACAGCAGGTCAGAGCTACAGTTGGACCGCAGGAACCGGCAACGCTTGGCATTTTACCTGTCAAATCTCTTCAGCTTCAGAGGCCATGATGAATAGAAGCGCCACGTCTGCGGCTCAAACGCAGGCGAACACATCACAAACATGTAGAACTTCAAAAGCTCAATTTACATTAACCCTACGTCGTTAAATTGAGATAAAACATCAAAATTTTAAATTTTTGACAAAAATTTTAATCATAATAATTATACATTGAAATTATTACAGTAAAATTTATGACAAAAGCTGAAGGTCAAAATGAAGTAAAAGTCATAATTATTCCATTAAAAAAAGTTGACAAAAGACAAAAAGTTTAAAATATGACTATTTTAAAGTGATAATTATGACGCAATGTTGAAATACAGATCAAAACCTTAATCGTAACATTGAAATTATGACAAAAAGTCTAAATTATGACACATTGAAATTGTAACATAAATAAATAAGTCATTTTATAATTGTCATGGCACAGAGGCGAAGACACGAGACTGTGATTGCAAAGGTTTATTAGCAATAGAGTGAAGACACAATACCAGCCAATACTGGAGACACGGAAGGCTTTAACAGATGAAGAGGCACAACTCCAATGAAAGTAAGTACTCAACAGTACTGTGCATGAAACACTTGAAGAAGAGGTCGGGTAGAAAGTCACATAACAGTGACGGGACCCGACAGAGAGACGGGGAACCATGACAGATTATATAGAGTCCTAAATAACCAACAGCTGTGAATAGTTAGAACTCAGGTGATTGTGATTGTGTGGGCGGAGTGTTGCAATCTGGCGTTGTGATACTTGATGGTTCTGTGACATTACCCCCTTTCCCAGGGGTTGCTCCTGAAGACCTCCAAAGATGGCGGCGAGGACGACCTCTGCCTCTGGGAGCAGGACAATTAGGGTGGCTCTGATGGAAATCTGTGAGCAAGGTGGGGTCGAGGATGTCATTCCGAGGTACCCATGAATGTTCCTCTGGTCCGTACCCCTCCCAGTCAACTAAATACTAAAGGTGTCCTGCTCGCCTACGAGAGTCCAAGATGGACTTCACCTTATAAATTGTGCCCTCTTCAGATTCCAAGGGAGGAGGTACATCAGACACGTCAGATTCTGTGGAGGGAGAAACCAGAGGATGAGTATAGGGCTTAAGTAAGGATACATGAAAGGTTGGTGAGATGCGGCAATGGGCTGGTAAGTTGAGACAATAAGTGACTTTATTGATTTGACGTTGGATGGTGAAGGTTCCTATATAACGGGGACTCAGTTTGCGGCAGGGGAGTCGGAAACGAATGTCCCTGGTGGACAGCCAAACCTTCTCTCCTGGAAGGTAAGGGGGATTGGTCGATCTTCTAGTGTCGGCTTGGCTCTTCTGTCTCCTAACTGCTCTCTGAAGGTGGGTGTGTGCTGAATTCCAAACCCCCTTGCTTACCTCGATCCAAAGGTTAACTGCAGGAACTTCTGAAGGTTCCCCTGACCACGGAAACAAGGGCGGCTGAAAACCAAGCACACACTGGAAAGGAGTCAAACGTATAGTCAGTTGCCGAAGCGAATTTTGAGCATACTCTGCCCAGGGGAGGAACTGGGATAAGTTGTGCTGTTGGTTGTGGCAGTAGGACCTCAAGTAGCGGCTGATTTCTTTAATCTTTCTTTTTTGAGTTTGACCATTGGTTTGGGGGTGATAGCCAAAGGAGAGGCTGACTGAGACTCCTAGTAATTTAAAGAATGCTTTCCATAACTCGGGAAGTAAACTGAGGGCCACGATCGGAGACGATATCTTCAGGTATCCCAAAGTTTCTGAAGACATGATTAAATAGAGCTTGAGCAGTTTCTATGGCGGTCGGAAGATTCTTAAGTGGGATCAGACGGCATGCTTTGGAGAATCTATCAACTACCACCTGTATGCATGTCTGGTGGTCCGAGGGTGGGAGGTCGGTCAGGAAATCAATTCCAATATGCGACCAGGGTCATTTGGAAATCGGCAAAGGAACTAATTTGCCCTCAGGTAGATGACGGGGTGTCTTGGCCATGGCACAAGTAGAGCAACCCTTGACAAACAGAGCGACATCCTGGGTCATACCCGGCCACCAGTATCGTTGACGTAGGAGCGAAAGGGTTTGAAGTCTACCTGGATGACCTGAGCCTGGGGATGAGTGAGCTGCTTTAATGAGGGGAATGCGAAGGGACCTAGGTACGTAAGACCTTCCCCTCCAGGGACTCCTGGTGGAGCTGGGTCCGACTGCAGAGCAACATGGATTTGTTCATCAAGGGACCACTGGATAGGATTGACAAAAATGGTTTGTGGGAGTATAGGTTCTGGAGAGACCGGACATGCTTCAGGGGTGTGTAAACGAGACAAGGCATCCGCCTTACAGTTTTGAGAGCCTGGTCGATATGTAACTGTAAAGTTGAACCTCGTGAAGAAAAGGGCCCATCTTGCTTGTCGGAGATTGAGATGACGGGCTTCCCGGATATACTCCAAGTTGCGGTGATCCCTGATAATTTCAAAAGGATGTTCTGAGCCCTCCAGCCAGTGTCTCCATTCTTCTAAGGCCAAATTCATTGCCAAAAGCTCACGGTTACCGATATCGTAGTTCTGCTCAGCTGATGACAATTTCTTAGAGTAGTATGCACACGAGTGAAGGGTTAACGAGGTTCCATGACGTTGGGATAGAACAGCCCCTACCCCGGTGGAGGAATCATCAACTTCAACGATGAAAGGCAACTGGGGGTCTGGATGGACCAAGACTGGGGCAGAGCAGAAAGCGTCCTTAAGGTGTTGGAAGGCTTCTGAGGCTGAGGCGTTCCAGGCTAAAGTCTTAGGTCGGTTCTTGAAAAGGGACGTTAGTGGTGCTGAGATCTGGCTGTAATTGGCGATGAAGCGACGGTAAAAGTTAGCAAATCCAAGGAATCTTTGAAGTTCCTTTATGGTGGATGGGACTGGCCAGTCTTGGATAGCCTTCACTTTACCTTGGTCCATCTCAATACCATGGTCGCTGATCACATATCCCAGGAAAGATATGGAGGACTTGTGAAATTCACACTTCTCTAACTTGAGGTATAGTTGGTGGTCACAGAGTTTCTGCAAGACTTTCATGATATGTTAGTGATGATCAGGTTTCGGGAGTAAATGAGAATATCATCTATGTAGACAATGACGAAGTGATTGAGGTACTCCCGAAAAACCTCTTTCATAAAGTCTTGAAATACGGCAGGGGCATTAGATAGACCATACGGCATGACCAGATATTCGTAGTATCCAGCAGGGGTAATGAAAGCGGTCTTCCACTCGTCACCCGTCACTCGTCTACGGATCAAGTTGTTGGCACTACGTAGATCTAACTTGGTAAACACTTGAGCCCTCCGCAATAGTTTGAGTGCTGACGGAACCAAGGGAAGAGAATATCTGTTCTTTACAGTTTGAGAGTTCAGGGCTCAGAAGTCAATACACTGCCTTAAACCTCCATCTTTCTTAGCCACAAAGAAGAAACTAGAGGCCGCAGGGGATGTTGAAGGTCGGATGAAACCTTGAGCGAGAGCTTCATTGATATACTCTACCATTGCCTTTTGTTCTGGGATAGAAAGAGGATAAATCCTCCCCTTAGGTAGTATAGTCCCTGGTAGCAGGTTGATGGAACAGTCCCAGGGTCGGTGTGGCGGAAGTTTAGCAGCTACGTTTTTACTAAATACATCCTGGAATGCTAGATATTCGCTAGGGATCTCTGCCTCATGCTTAACCTTGGAACATTCAATGGAGGTAGAATTTAGAGGTAAGTGTGTAAAGATGTGAATGGTTAGAAAGTGAAACCTTTGAAAGACAGGATTGAAGACACCATTTATCCCATTGAAGAATCTCTCCAGTGGCCCAATCGATCCTAGGTTGATGTTTAGCTAGCCAGTAATATAATAATATAATATAATAATATACAATAACATAATTTATAATCTTAAATTATTACAATTATTAAAATCATAATTATAAGTTCAAATTATTAGTCAAAATTATGAAAAAATGTAAAGTCCTGATAAATAATGATGTAAAATTCATAATTACAACAGTAAAAATTATGGCTATTTTGAAAAAGTCATAATTACGACAACAAAATGATGTCACAAAAAGTCAAACTCATTACATGTTGAAATTATTGCATAAATATATGTCATCTCAAATTATTACAATCATAATTATGACTTAGTCAAAATTATGACATACTAAATTAGCGATGAGTAAATGTAATGTAAAGTATGTAAAGTATGTAAATGTACAGTAATGACGAAAAGTTTTAAACTATAAGTGATAATCATGACAAAAAGTTGAAATACAGACCAATATTAAAGAGAATAAAACCATAATTAGAACATATTGAAATAATGAAAAAAAGTTGAAATTATGACAAAAACTCATGGTCATGACAGTAAAAGTAATTAAAATCATAAGTATTACATAATTTGAAATGATGACATAGTAAATCATAAGCATGAGATTCAAAGCCATAATTATGACAAAGTGGAGAGTAGAAAATATATTTTTGTCATAAATGTGACTGAATAAATACGAATAAACATCATAATGTTTTACATAATTATGCCTTTTTATGTCAGAATTTTAAATTAGTACATCATAATTATAACCAAGCCAATTACAATTTATCAAAGCGTGTCTTTTCCACAGTTTATCAAAGAACTGAAGTGATATTTTGCATATTTTCATATCCGTCAGAATCTCAGTGGTTCAAAATCACTCGCAAAACAGCATTGGTTTAGATTTCCAAGTGTAAAAATAATAATGATAATAATCCACACATTTCATTTCCCTGTTTGCATGAGTTCCCTGTGGATCCTCCTCATCAGATCTGCGAGTCTCGACAGGAGGAATATTCTGTAATCCAAAACATTTGAAGTCCAAATATGAAGTGTGAGTAATAATTGCAGCATAAAAGTACATGACAGCTGAAGCTGCTGAATAAACATGAGCTGTAATTACCAGACGCTCAGCGGTTAATCTGCCGGGGATTATGATGCTGCACCTGTGAGACGACCACGTGCATCTGACGGTTCTGATCGGGTCCAGCAGCACAAACCAGACTGAACCGGATCGAACCAAACTGGACCGAACTGGACCAAACCAGACCAAACCGCCGCAAACCGGACCGAATTGGACCAAACCAGACCGAATTGGACCAAACCAGACCGAAATGGACTGAACCGGCCCAAACAGGACTAAACCGGACCAAACAGGACCAAAATGCATCTGAACGCATGCAACTGTGGGACAGAAAAACAACATTTTAGTGCCAAACTAACCTATGCTGAACAGGGTTAAAAACATAAAAACTGCTTTCCTGTGTCTCAAACAGTAGAGTGTGGCGCTTGCAACATCAAGGTCATGGGTTTGATTCCCAGGGAAAGCAAGAACTGATTAGAATGTCAATGTGTTTCTTGAATGCAATGATAAAAGCATCTGATAAATGCATTAATGTGAATGTTAAAAAAGTTTAAATAAAAGTTGACTGAAACTAAATAAAATGCAATAGAAAAACTTGTACTTATTTTATTTCAGCCAAACGCCAAAGCAACATTTATTTTTTTCATTTAGTTTAACTTGTTACACTAAAATAACTTAAACTAAATAAACATCTAAAAACATCAACTAATAAATATGACAAAACTTTACTTAAATAAACATCAAACAATCAAAATTAATAGTATTTCAACAATACTTATTATATAATGACAAGTTTTATTTTTTATAATTTCCATTTTAATTTCAGTTAAAATTATAGTCATTTTTATTGTGTGTTTTTGCTTCGTTTTTTGTACTTTTTAAATACGTGTATTTATGTCTGTTTTAGTTGGAAAATGGATATTTTAGAAATGTTGGCTTGTTTAACATTCTTATCTCTGTCTAGTTCTATATAATAACCTGCTATATAATATGCAAATCACAGTTGTTATAGTGAAATAAAATAAAATGATTAAAAAAAACTGTCACTTTAAGTTGAACTGAAATTAATGCAAATTAATGTCAGATTATTGCAAGGAAACATTTCTCAGTTGTTTTACTGGATGCACTAAAATAACAAACTGAAATAAAAATATATTATAATTTCTTGATTATATTCAAGCTGACAAAATACATACAAAATTTTTTAGTTTTTTTTAAACATTCCCATTAAGTTACGAAAACTATTTCTGAATGTTCTTGGAATTTTCAAATGTTAAGTTTTCTAAATTTTCTAAAAATGTTTTTTTTTTGGTTACAAGAACGTTACTGGAACATTGTCGTTCTTCGAACATTATTGAATTGCCACTTTTAAATTACGCTCTGAAAGTTGCAACATTTAAAAACGGAACACTGTCAACTGAAACATTTCAGGATGTATAAATAACGACCAGATAACGTTGAAGGAACGTTGTGTTAACGTTTGCTCATAACTTTGACAGAACGTTAGATGAAGTTCTGTAATTCTGCGGTTATTTAATCTATTGTTTATTAACACAGGGACTAATTCCCAACAGCAGACGCGAGTGTGTGACACGATAAAGGCCCGTCAGTGACATTTCACATTTAATTGACTGTAATTCTCTTTGCTTGCGACTGCGTCACATTAACGGAGACATCAGCGCTAAACCTGTCAGGACGCAGAACACAATCAGCGTCTCATTAAAGCAGCTTGTAAACGTCAGAGTGAAACGAGACCCGTCTCCATTAACACCCTCGGCTTTATGTGACAACAGAACCTTCGCTTAAACTTATCCGGTCTTAATGTTCCCAAAACAAAAACACTGACACATTCCTGCATTCATCAGACGCTTTTATCATTGCGTTCAAGAAACACACCGACATTCTAATCAGTTCTTACTTTCCCTGGGAATCAAACCCATGACCTTGATGTTGCAAGCTCCACACTCCACACATTCACTCTCTCTCTCACACAAACTCACACACATACACAACTCACACACACACACACACAAACACACTCACAAACAAACACCCACATATACAAACTCATACACACACACACACAAACTCATACACACTCACACAAACATACAGACACACACATACACAAACTCACACAGACACATACACACATACAGACACACACAAACTCATACACACTCATGCACACACACACACACACAGACACACACAAACTCATACACACTCATGCACACACACACACACACAGACACACACAAACTCATACACACTCATGCACACACACACACACACAGACACACACAAACTCATACACACTCATGCAAACACACACACATGCACAAACTCTCTCACACAGAGACACATACACAAACTCACACACACAAACACAATCACACAATCACATCACACACACAAACACACACAGATACAAACACACTCATTCACTCACACTCATACTCACACTCACACACATACACAAACACGCAAAAACTCATTTCACACACACACACACACACACACACACACACACACGAACACACTCATACACAATGGATCATAATTATTGCATAAATATTACTTTGAAACATAATATCAAATTCTCTCAAAATAATGATTATTATTATAATATATTGAACTTATTTGGGAAAAATATTCCATCTGAGCAGAAGAATAAGTGTGCGCACTAAACAACAGTAATATTTATGAACGTCTGTGCGTTCGGTTCGGTTCACCTGTAGAATACGGATGGGATGCTCTTTGATGAAAGGTCACAGGTCTTATATCTCTTTCATCCGCGGTTCACGGAGCGCCCGAGGACGAGGCTGAAGGGATGGAGCGGATTCAGACGGATCTTTCCCGCAGGAGCGCAGCTGGAGCCGTGAGAGGGGACGCGAGGTTAAAGACTTCCATCACAAGCACAGAACGACGGAGACGGAGGATCTGCATCTGCAGGAATCCCAGCGTCAGTCATTGCTCTTCAGATACATAGTTACTTGATGATGTCATTGCTCTTTATTACAGTTTTTTCCAATTGCTTACACATGTTTTCAAAACTAAGTCTCCTTTTTTCAAAACTCTACACACAATTCTCTAAATTGCACACACAAAATGCAAAATGCCTCACATCTCCTTCAAAATGCAACTCTGCATTCAAAATGGCACAAACACATGTCAGAATGAAGCATTTTCATCAAATGGCAAACACTTCTTTCAAAATAATATTTTTTTGGATATGCTATGTAAACACTGCTGCTCTAAATCTAAAGCTCTTTGGTCTTTCATAGGCTTATATCTACATTTCAATACAATGTTCTACGGTGAAAGTAATCTGGGTAACAAGTGCACCGGAAACACCAATTCAATGTAGAAACAGAAAATATTTATTAGACCAAACATTACTGTTTTATACATTAGCGTACAACAAAACTGTAAAAATGTAAACCAAAAGTATATGCTGTACAGTAGACTACAGTAAAGTGTGTGTTGGGTCCTGGTCCAGGAATTGGCAGGGGAGGGGGGGGGGGGGGGGGTGCAGTCTCCAGTGCTAAGCTTCATCTCTTCTCCGAGCTTGTTCTGGCCACAATACTTCGTCCACATCACAAGATAAGTTTTTTCTTTCCAAACATCGAGGGAAGGATCTCCCAGCATGTCGTATCCAACATTGGACAGAGGCAACCTCTATGTCCCCACATGTGTCCCTCCATTCCCTGGAGAAGCGGCATACGGGCAAAGGGTTGGCGATCATACACTTTCCAGTGCCAGGCTGAGAAGAATTCCTCCATGGAATTTAGAAAAGGTGAATATGGGCATAGGTACAAAACTAGAAATTGTGGATGGGTGGCAAACCAGTTTTGGACCAGAACAGCCCAGTGAAAACTAGCATTGTCCCATTATAACCACAAATCTAGCAGGCGCCTGATCTGGATCGGGAAAAGCATTGTGTGAATTGCATCCAGAAAAGTCTTTCTCCTCTTCTTGGTATTTGTCCTCAGTGTCCCCTGCCTCTTCCTCCTACTCCTCTTTCTCTCTGTTCATTGTTAGCATTCATCGTTCAAAACAGGTAATCTGACCTTTGACGTATTTATAGGCCTATCTATACTACTGTAAAATAAAGCAGTGATTGGTTTGTGATCATTTAAGCAATTAGTGTTTGCACATGTGAGGAGTGTGTCTGTGTGACCTGGTGAATCAGTGTAGCATTTTAATTGATTGTGTTTGGAAAAGGAAAGCAAGTCACTTCCTGATAGATCTTTGTGTTTTGGGTAGATAATTGTGTGTAGTGTTTTGAAAAAAGTGCAGAGTCAAAGGCTGAGAAATAGCTTATGGTTTTGAAGATTTGGCATGTAGTTTTGCACTTTGAGTGAGAGGTTTCAAAAATTGTGTGACATGAAAAGATTTTGTGTGTAAGCAATTGGTAAAAACTTTAAATATACACTAAACAAGCTTACTTTACAAAGAAAGATTCTCTAAGAAACAGGGAATGTGTGTGATAGAGAGAGTGCAAGAGTGTGTGTGTGTGTGTGTGTGTGTGTGTGTGTGTGTGTGTGTGTGTGTGTGTGTGTGTGTGTGTGTGTGTGTGTGTGTGTGTGTGTGTGTGTGTGTGTGTGTGTGTGTGTGTGTGTGTGTGTGAGAGAGAGAGAGAGAGAGAGAGAAAGTGTCTGTGTATGTGTGTGTGTTTGTGTATATGTATGAGAACTTGTGAGAGTGTGTGTGTGAGAGTGTGTGATGGAAACTGTTTGTATGTGAGTGAGACAGACAAAGTGTGTGTGTGTGTGTGTGTGTGTGTGTGTGTGTGTGTGTGTGCGCGTAAGAATGTGTGTGTGTGTGTGTGTGTGTGTGTGTGTGTGTGTGTGTGTGTGTTGGTAGGTTAATATCAGCAGAGGATGATCACTGTTTTTCTTTAGAATAATAGAGGAGCATGAATGGAGTCGATGTTCATGATTTCATGCAACAAATAAACAATGGCTTCAGTCGATACCAATTTCACTACAACAGCAAAATCTTGATCTTTAAGCTCGTCTGAATGAACAAAACATTGTTTCTCAGGTAATGAAGAGCAAGAAAGACTTATAAACGACAACAAAGGGTGTTACAGGTCTAACATTCATGAGCTGAAAAAGTACTAAAGCAATCAAACACATCAGAAGGTTTAAACGCCTGCCAGTGCACTCAGTTATTAGATATTATTATTCCTTCATACTGATTTGCAGCTGTAATTAAAATCAGCCGTAGAGTCTCTGACTTCAGGACAAACTTTGTGATCATGCTCGATTATAGATTTTCATACGAAACCAGTGAAAGATTGCCTCTCTGGATTCATCAAAATTCAGTTTTGTTGTTTGTTTACTAGTGTTATTAATGACGTATGAGACGTCACAATTACCAGGATTCACTCAATAGTTAATAATATGTGTACTTTATTGATTCAGGGATGTTAATTAAATGTGAGACAATAGTAAAATGAAATAGGCAACAGCATGTCATAAATCACAATGCAATAAATGTTGATCTAATCAAAAAACACTGAAGCGTCACATTAGTGTCATTTCAAAGTGCCGTCAATTGCATCACAAATAAATAGTTTCTAGTAAAACGCTCGGGATGCATCCCTGAGAGATCAAACACATGCATCCCGTCATGCGATGGCTCGACGTCAGCTGACCGACGCAGGCCCGGCTCCTGTGATCAGAGAGAGACGCTCCATCTGCTCCTCACGGACGCTGGCTTCTGTCCATCAACAATATGTGCCGTACAATATAAACACAATCTGCCGGCTGAGAGACGGAGTGTTAAACAGGGACTGAGACTCAGCAGGGAACATGTGCGGCTCTTGATGTGGAAAAAAAGCAGACGGAATCGAGAATCTGGTTATGAAAATAGTTTACAGCATGAAATGTAACGGAAGTTTGAACTTGGACAAATCAATCAAAAGTAGGGCTTGTGCATTTAAAGCATGACATGAACGAGTGAAAATCAAAGAGGTCATTCAGATCCACTGCATTATATTCAGATCCACTGAATCAAATTCAGATCCGCTGAATCATATTCAGATCCACTGAATCAAATTCAGATCCACTGAATCATATTCAGATCCGCTGAATCAAATTCAGATCCACTGAATCATGTTCAGATCCACTGCATAATATTCAGATCCACTGCATCATATTCAGATCCACTGCATCATATTCAGATCCGCTGAATCATATTCAGATCTACTGCATGATATTCAGATCCGCTGAATCATATTCAGATCCGCTGCATCATATTCAGATCCACTGAATCATATTCAGATCCGCTGCATCATATTCAGATGCACTGAATCATATTCAGATCCACTGCATCATATTCAGGTCCACTGAATCATATTCAGATCTACTGCATGATATTCAGATCCGCTGAATCCTATTCAGATCCGCTGCATCATATTCAGATCCACTGAATCATATTCAGATCCGCTGCATCATATTCAGATGCACTGAATCATATTCAGATCCACTGCATCATATTCAGGTCCACTGAATCATATTCAGATCCACTGAATCATATTCAGATCCGCTGCATCATATTCAGATCCACTGCATCATATTCAGGTCCACTGAATCATATTCAGGTCCACTGAATCATATTCAGATCCACTGCATCATATTCAGGTCCACTGAATCATATTCAGATCTACTGCATGATATTCAGATCCGCTGAATCATATTCAGATCCGCTGCATCATATTCAGATCCACTGAATCATATTCAGATCCGCTGCATCATATTCAGATGCACTGAATCATATTCAGATCCACTGCATCATATTCAGGTCCACTGAATTATATTCAGATCCACTGAATCATATTCAGATCCGCTGCATCATATTCAGATCCACTGCATCATATTCAGGTCCACTGAATCATATTCAGGTCCACTGAATCATATTCAGATCCACTGCATCATATTCAGGTCCACTGAATCATATTCAGGTCCACTGAATCATATTCAGGTCCACTGAATCATATTCAGATCCGCTGAATCATATTCAGATCCGCTGCATCATATTCAGATCCGCTGAATCATATTTAGATTCGCTGCATCATATTCAGATGCACTGAATCATATTCAGATCCACTGAACCGTATTTAGATTCGCTGCATCATATTCAGATGCACTGAATCATATTCAGATCCACTGCATTATATTCAGATCCACTGAATCATATTCAGATCCACTGCATCATATTCAGATCCACTGCATCATATTCAGATCCGCTGTATTATATTTAAATCCCCTTTTTCGTAATCGCGTTATTTCTTCACACTCACGAGTGCTTTCATAATAACTAACAGCACAAATATAACAGGTAAATATGAAATTTGTTGATTATAATGATTTTGATGAGAGTCCAGAACTAAGCCACTGATAAACTTGTGCTGTTTGATTGACAGCTCCAAAAAATGTAAAGGGAGCGTTCTATGATCACTTTCTATATATTTATCAATCACAACTGAAATACTTAAAACACAAAAAACAAAAGACTTTAACTATGAACAGAAATGGCACACTTTGTGCAAAAACTCGGAAGATACTTGGAACACGGGGAACATCCACACACGGAAACAACATCATAGCAACGTTAACAACTGACAAATACGAGAACACAGGAGGGTATTTATACAAGAGCACATGAGGAACACCTGACAGGACTTAACAAGGTAAGTGATTAACACGACAGGTGAAACAAAGGCACGGAAAGACACGGACAGGACCCGGAACTGGAACATAGTGACAGAAGCATTGTAAAGTTGACTGTTGCAATGTTTAATCACTGGTTTGATTTAGTTATTTATAATACGTTAAATGTTTTTGAGAATTATTACATTGATTTTGGTTGGATTCACATAATCAGCACATATCAAATTTTCTGTAACAAAGTAATAGTGACACAGTATTAACACATACGTTCCTGTTGCAAGCCATAGTTTTGTTATTTCAGTCTCTCTGCAAATCCAATGCAGTGACTAGATTTCTCAATTCATGACTCCTTTAATGTATAAGATGAGTGTTTTAAACTGAATATAGTAGGAACTGTGTGATCAATGGATGTCAATAAACCCATCAGAAGATATTTGATGTTAATGTTTAGCTGTGACGGTATTTTTCGTGTGGTTTGTTGTGTTTTCACCATGTGTTGACGTTTGTTCCAGGATCAGTACATGATGATTTGTGACCGTGCTGATAAATCACAGCCTCGGGAATCACGTGTCATCTACATGAAATAACCCTGTTCAATGCGTCCTTCCACAGAAACGGTTCCCTCGCTCTGTTTGATGGACGATCTGGTGAAGTGCCTGTGAGGCCTGAGCTTTGAAATGACTTCCCGTTGCCCGTGGGGAAGAACACGCCATATCACGACTTTGATCACGCCTGTGGATTCATCTTTAAAGACTCCCTGTTTCCATTCAAAAGGTATTTAAGGCAAAAGTCTTAGTAGGGGTTTGAAGTTAAACCATTTGACATTCACTTGTGAACATATGACCAGCACATTTACATATCAACACCTGTTCATTATTCAGCATTGTGACCCAGCCTGATAAGAGGTCAGCCAATCATAACACACGTCATTTACATATAGTCTTAAATACACGGTTCCAGAAACAGCTTGTTTCATTGAAAAGGTCAGAGAAAATGATTATAAAAAATCCTTTTGTGTTAGAAAAACATGCAAAGCTGAAGGATCTCAAGTAATAAGGGTCACAAAATTGGAGCAGTTCAGAGCATTCAATGTACTTTTAAAACTTGTGTTCAGTCATGTTTAGACCACATTTTGTGGATTTTAAACAGGGAAATGTTGTGAGCTGCAAAATAGGGTTTTAAAATGAGGTCAATTATTGCACTACAATTAAAAGCAGCGAGTGAAATGATCCCCGAAGACCCGGTTCTGCTCTGCCACTGTTTCATGAGCACATGATGAATGCCTGGATTATATAATGCGATGGGCATCAGTGTTATTAATGCAAAACAAATAAATTACAATGAAAAGAATGAGAGATTTATTTTCTCAAAAGAGAAAAGAGCACAAATACTAGTTTGATCAAATGAAATGGGAATCTATATAAAACTCTAGGGTTCTTGACTCATTTCTTAAAATACACATCATGCCAAAAAGGTTCTATATAAAACTCTAGAGTTTTTGATTCAGTTTTCAACAACACTTTATGCAAAAAACTTTCTATATAGAACTCTAGGGTTCTTGAGTCAATTTTAAAAAAAAAACAGTTTGTGCCAAAAAGGTTCTACATAGAACCCTAGGGTTTTAAAGAACACTATATGGAAAAAAATGTTCTATATAGAACTCTAGGGTTCTTGATTCAGTTTTCAAGAACACTTTATGCTAAAAATGTTCCATATAGAACATTTTCTTCTAAGAGTGAATTTGTGCTTTTAAATTACTGTGAAATGTCATGAAAATAATGCAAAAAAAAATATTGTTTTGGAGTTGAAATACGCCCTGGACATGTTCTTTTTTCTTTTTTTTCATTCACCAAAACATAATAAAACCTGCAACCAGCAAAGTGAAAAGACTAGAAATAAATTCAACAAAAAAGTCTTCTTGATTGGGTTCTATATAGAAAAAATGTTCTATATAGAACTCTAGAGTTCTTGATTCAGTTTTAAAGAACACTTTATGCAAAACGGTTCAATATAAAACTCTAGGGTTCTTGACTCAATTTTCAAAGAATAATTAGTGCCAAAAGGGTTCTATAGAGAACTCTAGAGTTCTTGATTCAGTTTTAAAGAACACTTTATGCCAAAAAGGTTCTATATAGAAACTCTAGGGTTCTTACTGAATTTTCAAAGAACACTTTTTGCCAAAAACATTCTATATAGAACTCTAGAGTTCCTGATTCAGTTTTAAAAAGCACTTTATGCCAAAAGGTTCTATATAGAACTCTAGGGTTCTTGACTTAATTTTAAGATTTTTTTTGCCAAAAAGGTTCTACATAGAACCCTATGGTTCTTGATTCAGTTTTAAAGAACACTTTATGCAAAAAAACGTTCTATATAAAACTCTAGAGTTCTTAATTCAGTTTTAAAGAACACTTTATGCAAAAAAGGTTCTATATAGAACTCTAGGGTTCTTGAGTCAATTTTTAAAAAACAGTTTGTGCCAAAACAGTTCTACATAGAACCCTAGGGTTTTAAAGAACACTTTCTGGAAAAAAAGGTTCTATATAGAACTCTAGGGTTCATGATTCAGTTTTAAAGAACACTTTATGCAAAAGGTTCCGTATAGAACATTTTCTTCTAAGAGTGAATTTGTGCTTTTGAATTACTGTGAAATGTCATGAAAATAATGCAAAAAAATGTTGCATTGGGTTTTGGGTTGAAATATTTTTTTTTTATTCACCCAAACATAATAAAATCTGCACCCAGCAAAGTGCAAAAACTAGAAATAAATTCACCAAACAACAAAAAAGACTTCAAAACACATTTTAAAAACGTGTTGTGCTGAAAGAAGCAAGCTGTAAATCCTGTCTAATGATGTTGAGTTAAAAGCAAACTCCTTCAATTATTCAACCCCGTGCAAGGACTCGCGCCAGAGACACTCAAAGCACCTCACGCTCATCAAAGCCACATTCACCACAAACACACGCTCGTCTCCGTCC
The DNA here is from genome assembly GCA_037043235.1 of Rhodeus uyekii. Lineage (NCBI taxonomy): Eukaryota > Metazoa > Chordata > Actinopteri > Cypriniformes > Acheilognathidae > Rhodeus > Rhodeus uyekii. The sequence goes on from JAWRVZ010000205.1 coordinate 1,047,685, forward strand.
ATTACAAGAGAACTCAATAATGATGAACGTCAATGACATTAAAATATTTCTGAGGAGAAAAACACAAGGGCTGAGTGAACAGCATGTCAAAAAGATTCATCTTGAGTAAGTGACATGAATTAGTTTCATAAGACGCCTCTGCTCTCTTTGCAGCACCGAGGCTTGATTGGGCGGCTGTTTGTGTGCGTCTCCAGTCAGCCTCAATCACGACGATGCTGGGATTTCACAGAAATCTTTGTGAAGCTTTTCACTTGAATATTTCAAAGCCATCAGAGAAAATCGCTGCAAGCAGATAGTAGGCTTTCAAATGCCTGCGAGCTGTTTCTCTCCAAACACCATTTGCCATCCGTGAAAGACTTTCCAGATGAGTGTTTCTGGCTTTGCACGGCGCTCTGATGCTGTTTTTGCACTCTGTGTTCACGGACGAAATGGACTTCTGTGGGATTTTATTTGTATCTGGTGATTGACGCTGTTTGCCAAGTCCAGCATCACTAGTTGATCTACTCTTGCCGATATTTACGTTCCCATCACAGCATGTCTTCCGTTACCTCAACCGTTAAGTATGCAATACAGTAGTAGAGCATTCGAAACACAATCACAGACAAACGGTTACGATGGGATGCAGTAATCGCACAATGAAGGAAGATGTGAACAGAAAACTCATGAGACGTCATGAATAACACTCAAACCACACCATGAATAACAGGATCTAAAGATGTGTTTATCACAATGAATATACTGTATTATGGATGTCAAGCCAGTAGTTGACGATGTTAGAATTTGGAATATGCATGCTATACATTGGCATCTGTCATCATAGATTACAATGTAAAAAATATGTTTGTAATTTGTTAATAAAACTAATATTTTACATAACACTATTTCGGCCTTTCTACTTCAAAAGTTTACTTTTAATTCAATTTGGATAGATGGCTGGATAGAACCAGAGAATGATAGATATGTCGGGATGGATGAAATTATCGGGTTGGATGGATGGATGGATGGAACTATCAGTTGGGATGGATGGATGGAATGATCAGGTTGGAAGGAACTATGGGTAGAATGATAGATCAGTTGGTTGGTGTGGATGGATCAATAGAACATCAGAATGATAGATAGATCAGGATGAATGGATGGAACTATCGGGTGGGATGGATGGATGGACGGATGGATAGATGGAAGGATTTGGTTGGATGGAACTATAGGTAGAATGATAGATCAGTCGGTTGGTGTGGATGGATAGATAGAACAACAGAATGATAGATCGATAGATAGATCAGTCAGGATGGATGGATTGATTGATTAATGGAATTGTTGGGCGGTTAGGAAAGATGGATGTATAGATCTGGATGGATGGATGGATAGAAAGATCTATCTATAGATAGATAGATAGATAGATAGATAGATAGAATGATCAGTCAGGATGGATGGATTGATGAATGTAATCGTAGGTCGGTTGGGAAGGAAGGATGGATGATCTCTTTTAGAGGTGCTGTTCAGCCAAATTTAAACTTTGTTTATGTGGTTTTCCTGTGACCAATGTAAAGCTGCTTTGAAACAGTCTCTATTTTAAAAAGCGCTATATAAATAAAGGTGACTTGACTTGACTTGAATGGATGGGAGGACAAACTGATAGATAGATAGAAATAAAAATACTATTTCAGTCGTTCTACTTCAAAATGTCATGTGTAATTCCCTCTGTAATTTGCTGTTGACTTGTAATCGTTTGTGAATTTACGAGTGAAAACTGCGGCTTGCTTTTCTACTCTTGTGTCCAGGCTTTACTCTCGGGTTCCAGAGAGACGCTGTTCCCTGAAGCAGATGGTGAAACTCTGCAGAGATGAGAAATATCCCATTACCTTCTGCAAATTAATGGATTTTGAGCTTTAGAGCCGAGCCTGGAATAAACCGTGCCGCATTCAGGACAGCTCTGTGTTTAATCAAACCCACATAGAGCCGCACAGTCCCGAGTGTCAGTGTGACCTGATGCACACCTTCATTACGTCTGGACCGTCGAGCACAGCGTCAGGTGATCTGGAGCGAGTGACATCAGCTCTGAGGTCATGGCACACTAACACACTACACTCTCTCTCTCACAGTGTGTGACCGCAGATCCTCCATGTGCGTCTACACTGCAGAACGCAAGCCATTCTCCTTCCTTTTCATTAGGGGCAGATGATGCAGAAGAGACACTAGCTAACAATTTACTGAACACTATGAATATTAAATGAAACTGTATGCATAGTAAACATTTCAGTTATGCTAAATTGCAGCTCCAGTTATCAAATAAAAACTGTTTTGCATTTTATTTCAGGTTTTATAAGTAGGTTGTTATGTTCAGAAATAATAAGTGAATGTTTTTTGAACAAAGTCTCCTACTAAATGCATTATTTGATTGGATATAAGTTTAGTAGAAGAACTGTGTTTAAATAGCAAACTACACTTGATGATGGATGGATGGATGGATGGATGGATGGATGGATGGATGGATGGATGGATGGGTGGATAAATAGGTGGATGGATGGATGATAGATAGATTGATGGATAGATGGAAAAGTAGGTTTATGGAGGGATGGATGGATGGATGATGGATAAATCGGTGGGTGGATGGATGGATAAGTGGGTGGATGGATAGAAGGATGGATAAGTGGGTGGATGGAGGGATGGATGGATGGATAAGTGGGTTGATGGATGGATGGATAAGTGGGTTGATGGAGGGATGGATAGATGGATAAGTGGGTGGATGGAGGGATGGATGGATGGATAGATGGATAAGTGGGTGGATGGAGGGATGGATGGATGGAGGGATGGATGGATGGAGGGATGGATGGATGGATGAATGTATGGATGGAGGAATGGATGGATGGATGGATGGATAAGTGGATGGATGGAGGGATGGATGGATGGATGAATGGATGGAGGAATGGATGGATGGATAGATGGATAAGTGGGTGGATGGAGGGATGGATGGGAGCATGGATGGATAGACAGACAGACAGACAGACAGACAGACAGACAGATAGATAGATAGATAGATAGATAGATAGATAGATAGATAGACAGACAGACAGACAGACAGACAGACAGACAGACAGACAGACAGACAGACAGACAGACAGACAGACAGACAGATAGACAGATAGACAGATAGATAGATAGATAGATAGATAGATAGATAGATAGATAGATAGATAGATAGATAGATAGATCTACATTATGCATTGAAAGACACAGAAAGACAAAAACACTCTTCTGAACATCCAGACATGAAAACTGCACCTTTATCAAGAATCTGCTGTTGATTATGAGGACTGACAGGAGACAACAGCTGCTTTCAATCAAACACAATTATATTTGCTGTCAATCACGCACAACAACAACAACAACAACAATAGCAATGGCAACTGCCGTCACCCAGATCCCCTCATTAACGAGCTGTAGGTCTGATTATAGATTAGCACATTAGCTTTCCATCGCTAGCATATCAATTACGACTGCTTTTATTCCTTTAGAAACGAGTTTGTCCTGAGGGGACGTATTGTGATGATGGTGAGAGTATAAAGGATGCTTTGGACAATTAAATGTTCATTTTTTCATTTTCCTTTCTATATTAAACAATAACAATTAACTTCCGTCATTATTCTTTTCAAAACATGCCCAATTGAGTCTGAGTTTAAATATATTCAGCTTTCCTCCGTCTCTCTTGAGCGTTTAATGTTGCTGTTTTTAATCTGCAGTTCTTCTCCATCAGAGTCAGTGTTTCTGAACTCCCGAAACGCCTCCATTGATACTTGAGTTTCTTCCAGGAACAAACACTCACAATATTATTGTTCAGAATTATTATTATCATAATTCATGAGCACAATAAAGGGGCGGGGCTTGAGTGAGTTAGTAGTGTGTTGAAACTGGTGGTTATGGGAAGGGGCGGGACATTTCCCAAACACACTGGAAGCTCTCGACCAATTACAACACACTGATCCAGCCGACCAATCAGAGCACAGTGTGCTTTCAGAAGGAGGGGCTTCACAGAGACAGGAACTAAACAGAGCATTTCTGACAGACTGGGAAAAGATGAATATGGGGAAAATAATCAACCTTCTCTACAAAGAAAGTCCTGCAAGTTCCCACTAATAATGATGACATTGTGGCTTCATTCATGAATGCAGCATAACAGTTTCTCCAAACAACAACAGCTTATTTTCCACTGGATTTCCATCATATCTTCCAAACAAAATGCATGCATATGCATATTTTACACATTTAGCTCTCGGATGAATGGCTCTGAGTGTCTAGATAGCTCTGAATATGCAGGGAAGGTTAATCACCAGCCGGTTATCCAGACATGACTGTGTCTTAATTAGAAAATCCCACTGATATCTCGCTGCAGCATCGCAAACCAACACAGCTCTCGCAACAGCAACTCTGTGATTTCATGTGCATTTCATTAGTGAGCGCCTGTGCACTTCATACATTTCTGTCCAATGGGTAAAGATGCAGAATTAGTGTTCAGGCTTTGGTGACAGTAAAACTACACAACACTGTGGCGACCTGACAAACAAATGGAGATTAGTTAGCTAACTGGTGCCGCTTTATAGAAGTAAAAACCATGTTGTTTATGATTATAAAGGCACCGTTTCTTTGGGGATCTGCTGCAAAAATAATCCCCTGAATGCTTTAAATTTGCCTACCCGCAAAACACCGTAAGCCTTCAATTTACACTCATTTGCACTGATGGTTTAGTTGTGATATGATATTTACACAGCTCAGCTGAAAGCACAAAGAAATTGGACATGTATTAATGTACTTCACAACCCCAGAGAATCAAGCTTAGAGGCTTTTAATGATGTTTTTCTCACCAGTGACAGTTCGAGTCCTGCCGGGTTTTATCAGGAGGGGTCATGTGGAGTTTTTCCCTGGGGTGTGTTCTTCCTCCTATGATGTTTTTAACTACAGCAGAAAAACAAAAGCGATCTGGATCACAGATGGGGACATGTCTGCTTGATTAACAGTAAGCTGAGAGCACATCACTTCTGTCTGAAAGAAAGCGAAGTCAAGCATTGCTGTCATTACTCAAAAAACCGCATTGTTTAGCATGTCGTCCTGCGGTGCTTGTCCTCACCCACCGTATCTTGTTGTTTGAAGGTAATCCTTGAAGAATTTACAATGGTTCTACAGCAGTAACAACAACTGTGGTTTTCCCAAATCATTTTATACTGATAATTATAACAATAATTTAATTCTATTCATGGATGGGTGAATGGATGGATAGTGGGTGGATGGAAAGATGGATGTATGTGGGTGGATGGAAGGATGGATGGATGGATGGATAGATGGATAGTGGGTGGATGGAATGATGGATGGATAGAAGAATGAATGGATGGTGGTGGGTGGATGAAAGGATGGATGGATGATGGATGGATAGAAAGATGGATAGTGGGTGGACTGATGGAAGAATGGATGGATGGATAGTGGGTTGATGGAAGGATGGCTGGACGGAAGAATGGATGGATGGATAGATGGATAGTGGATGGGTGGATGGATGGTGGATGGATGGATGGTTGGATGGGTGAATGGAGGGATGGATGGAAGAATGGATGGATGGATGGATGAGTAGATGGATGGGTGGGTAGATGGATGGATGGGTGGGTGGATGGATGGATGGATGGATGGATGGAAGAATGGATGGATGGGTGGGTGGATGGATGGATGGATGGATGGGTGATGTTCTGGACATTCAGAAAGAATATGTTCATCAGCCGATGGCGATATCAAGCTTCCAGCAGAACAACATCATAAGCTTAATATGCAGGTCAATATCAGAGAACAGCAAAGAGTAATTCATAATCTTATTCTCAGAGCAAAGCAAACATTTACCGCGATTGACCTGCGAGAGCCACTAATCCTGATCCGCTCTAAACTTCACAGTCCCCGTGGAAACCAGGAACACGTGTTAATGAATCAGTGTCATGCGTACTTTCTCCCCGCTGGCCTCATTATGCCAATGTGTTTGTCTTTCTCCGCACTCATTTACTATTATTGATTTGTTCCTGCGCTTTCAACCTCTTTTCCAATATCAGTAAGTAAGCAGTGCCTATTAAGCCAGAGTCCTCACAATGCCAAACTCCCCGTGGTTTTGGCGAGCGGCCATTTGCCCTGCATATGGGAATAAAACCAATCCGCACACAACGTGGGTGCTTGCGATAACAAACTAGAACTTAATTTAGTTCCACGAGCTTCACACACTCCTCCTTTTCACAAGAAAAAGAGCTGAGAGAATTGAAAGAGACGTATTAATTCGGGCCTACTACCGTGAAACTGACAACAGCCACGCATGAAAGGCTTCTTCCGTCTCTGTCATCATTATTCCGTCATTGAGATGTTTGCAGAGCAATGTTATTACCGTCTGATATAGTTTGCAGCCATTCAGCGGGATCTTGAACAAAAGGGAAAGCAGCACAAGTTCCCTTGTAATTCCTCTCCACATCTCAGGAGTCAGACCTCCTTCCAGCCGCTTTATTCTGCCCAGTGCATACAAAATAAATCACAATGAATGAAAGTGAATGCTGCAATACCACAGTGTCGCATCTCCAGTGTTTCCTGCTGTGGGTTTAAAGGCTTCACTGTGTTTTCACTGACCCTAGTTTCATCAGATTACTGGATTAATTTACTTGCAACATACAAATAATCATTTTGTATAAATACTTTTATGAACTCCATCCTTGATGAAAGTTTATGGGTAGATGGATGGAAGAATGGATGGATGGATGGATGGATGGTGGATGGATGGATGGATGAAAGGATGGAAGGAAGAATGTATGGATGGATAGATGAAAGGATGGATGGAAGAATGGATAGATGGATGGGGGGTGGATGGATGAAAAGATGGATGGATGGTGGATGGATGAAAGGATGGATGGATGGTGGATGGATGAAAGGATGGATGGAAGAATGGATGGATGGAAGGATGGGTGGATGGGAGGATAATAGAATGGATGGATGGAAGAATGGATAGATGGAGGGATGGTGGATGGATGAAAGAGTGGATGAAAGAAAGGATAGATGGATGGATGGTGGATGGATGGATGGATGGATGGATGGAAGAATGGATGGATGGAAGAATGGATGGATGGATGGATGGATGGATGGATGGATGGATGGATGGAAGAATGGATGGTGTGGTTGGTTGGTTGGGTGGATGGATGGAAGAATGGATGGTGTGGTTGGATGGATGGAAGAATGGATGGATGGATAGATAGATAGAAAATACTTTTTCTTTAATGTTCTCATAACATTAGCATAAAAACATTTAAACAACAAAAGATTTTTGGGGCCATGGAACTTGTGAAAATTATCAAAAACAGTAGAATATGCAAATATGCTGTAAACTAATTAAATATGCACACATTTGCATACATTTCTAGATCAGAAATCTAAACACTGGAAAAAGCCACGATGAAAGCTCTGGTTTGATTTTGTTGACATTAGAGTTTAAAGGCTTTGACTGACAGGATTCTGTATTATCACTCCATAAATCAGAAAATACTGTCAACAGACTGAAAAAATAAACTTTCACAATGTATTCAGGAAATGTAAATGACAAATGAATATGGATATGAATAAAAACAGTGCTTTGGCCGTAAGTTCACCCGATAATAATCAAGAATCCTGATTTCAAACCTGCATGACTGAGTGAAAGTCTTTGACTTTCATTGCGAAGATAAAAGAGAAAAACAACCCTGAAACATTCTCATTTTGCAGGGCTTTTCTTTCTAACCAAAAACCAACTAAGCAGATCAGATGAAGAAAGTTTGTGGCAAAACGTCGGCGTGTGGAAAGTTATAAATGTTTATTGTCCCCGAGATCCGTCTGAAATTGCATGAGGAGATTCTCGCGGGGATGAATATTAGATTTCTGGAAAAGTCAATAGAGGACCTTGTTATTACAGTGAATAAATATTCTGGCCCCTCAAAGCTATTTCAAATCCTGCGTTTCTGAGTGTTTTTGTTTATTATTGACAGCATAATGCTGATGCACACACTTCTGCCTCATGGCTTTCATATGAAACCTGTGAACAGAGAAACTCACAATCACTCATGAATGGCTTTATTGGACTCGATTGCTTCTGTCTAAAAGAGTATTTGATAAGAAGATATACTATAACTAACTATTACACTTACAAAATGAAGAAACAATTTTCTGTCCGAAACAAATTTAACAAAATTTTGGAAAAGAAACCATTTTAACTACAACACTTTGGTGAAGAAACAATTTTCAATTAGAAATTTTGGTGAAGAAACAATTTTCACTTAGAAATTTTGGTGTAGAAACAATTTTCACGTAGACATTTTGGTGAAGAAACAATTTTTATGTAGAAATTTTGGTGAAGAAAAAATTTTAACTCCAAAATTTTGGTGAAGAAACTATTTCACTTAGAAATTTTGGTGAAGAAACAATTTTCACCTAGAACTTTTGGTGAAGAAACAATTTTCACATAGATATTTTGGTGAAGAAACAATTTTCACAGAAATTTTGGTGAAGAAATAATTTTAATTCCAAAATTTTGGTGAAGAAACAATTTTCACATAGATATTTTGGTGAAGAAACAATTTTCACATAGAAATTTTGGTGAAGAAATCATTTTAACTGCAAAATTTTGGTGAAGAAACAATTTTAACTCCAAAATTTTGGTGAAGAAACAATTTTAACTCCAAAATTTTGGAGAAAAACTATTTTCACGTAGAGATTTTGGTGAAGAAACAATTTTTACGTAGAAATGTTGGTGGAGAAACAACTTTAACTCCAAAATTTTGGTAAAGAAACAATTTTAACTTAGACATTTTGGTGAAGAAACAATTTTCACATAGATATTTTGGTGAAGAGATAATTTTAACTCCAAAATTTTGGTGAAGAAACAATTTTCACCTAGAAATTTTGGTGAAGAAACAATTTTAACTCCAAAATTTTGGTGAAGAAACAATTTTAACTCCAAAATTTTGGAGAAAAACTATTTTCACGTAGAGATTTTGGTGAAGAAACAATTTTTACGTAGAAATGTTGGTGGAGAAACAACTTTAACTCCAAAATTTTGGTAAAGAAACAATTTTAACTTAGACATTTTGGTGAAGAAAAATTTTTCACATAGATATTTTGGTGAAGAGATAATTTTAACTCCAAAATTTTGGTGAAGAAACAATTTTCACCTAGAAATTTTGGTGAAGAAACAATTTTAACTCCAAAATTTTGGTGAAGAAACAATTTTAACTCCAAAATTTTGGAGAAAAACTATTTTCACGTAGAGATTTTGGTGAAGAAAAAATTTTCACCTAGAAATTTTGGTGAAGAAATCATTTTAACTGCAAAATTTTGGTGAAGAAACAATTTTCACATAGATATTTTGGTGAAGAAACAATTTTCACATAGAAATTTTGGTGAAGAAATCATTTTAACTGCAAAATTTTGGTGAAGAAACGTCTCAGGTTACTATTGTAACCATAGTTCCCTGAGAATAGGGAACGAGATGCTGCGTCCCCTAGGGGTCGCTTTGGGGAACACCTTCGGTGTGACAGGTGTCTGAAGCAAATCATCTAATCACGTCAATGAACTTGACAATGGCTGGCAGCTGCCTATGACGTCACCACGGGTGCAGCTGCAGGTATAAAGGAGCACACAAACAGTGTCATCCACTTCATATCTGAAGGGAGACAGCAGCAGGAAGGCTCGAAGCATGGCAAAGGGACGCAGCATCTCGTTCCCTATTCTCAGGGAACTATGGTTACAATAGTAACCTGAGACGTTCCCTTTCGAAGGGAACTCTATGCTGCGTCCCCTAGGGGTCGCTTTGGGAACGAAATACCAACGCCGCCATGCTGAAGGGCGTGACTGCACTTAATAGGTAAAACCATCAGTCAGAGACCCCCAGGGGAACTGTCCCGTGACCTGCAGTGACCCGGGTCGGGCTACTAGAGAACGGAGGCCTCAAGGAACCAGAGCCGAGGCCCAAGCATGCTCGATCTAGAGTCCGAGGGAGTGCAGGAGCCACTCCACTCAGGACTGAACCCGCAAAGCGAAGACCTAGAGCCGCAACTGCTAGGTCTACACGTTTAGGCGCTACTGAGCTCTAAGAGCGGCTGGGCACACGGCCAGCACTTTGCAGCTGTTCCTCTAGAGCGTAGAGGGGAACAGCACTCAACGCTTGTGGACAGCAAGGGGGTTCAGCGGAACCACTTTCTTACAAGCGGAGCTCACCGGAGCGGAGGCCATAGTCGTCGGCCTGACAACGCTCGACAGCCAAGTCCAGTTCGGGAGTCAAGGGTGACTCCACTGCCCTCGCGCCGACCCAAGTCGTTTGGGTTCAGGCAAGAACTGAGGTGCAGCATCGCTTCGCTCAGAGAAGTAGGGCCAACCTCCCGAAGGGTACACTCTCAAGATGAGAGGGCCAAAAAAAAAAACTCCTGTACTTCAGAGCGTAGCGGGGTCTCACGGGGTGGAGGCCCGATCTCCTCAGAGAGGCCTGACGACACCCCTACGCATCAACCGACCAGAGGAGGCAGGAATACTTTACCTCGCCTACCACTCGCTAAAGGTCGCCGAGCGGAGCTTCGTGAAGCGGAGGCCTCGGCAGAGAATACTCTCGTAACGAGAGGAAGCCTACGACGCCACGGAGAGGAGGATAGCCGTAGAGAGCTCAGAGAGCGAAGAAGTGCCCTCTCAGACCCCAGGCAGTGAGAAGGAGGCTTAAGAGAAGCCGACGACTCGCAGAAAGTGCCTGAGGGAGCATAGGGGAGCGGGAGCTCACCTGCAAGGGGACAACTCTCAGAGAGAGAGGAGCAAGCCGCTCACACCTACCCCTTTTCTACAACTAGGCTCCTCAGGAGCTCAGACGTAAACACGACTTGAACACTCAGGAGCGACTAGAGGGGGCTCTGCTAGAGCCACTGCCCCTAAACCAACTGAGTGGAGCTCCGGCGAGCAGGGAAGGCACACCGACCGGATTCTCAGGGCTGCACAGGACAATTATAGTGCTGTTATCACAGTGTACTCCAGGCCACTAGCGAGGAGACTCGGAGGGAGTCATACCCCAGCCACAGCTTGGGGGAGCAAGGATACCGTGAGTTACCAAACACACAGGAAGACCTTGCTCATCTCGCAAAGACCTAGCAGAATGAGCTCAGGAGCGAGGGTGTTAGTCAACATGCTCCTTCTTACGCCACAGGCGGGGCGAGGGGGCTCTACTTGAGCCGCCGACTCTAGCACACCCATGTAGCAATACTACGGAGCTCAGGGGAACGGAGGCCTCGGCGAAAGGCAGCGGACTCTACTATTAAGAGGAAGCCTGACAACGTTCCCTGCGCTTATGAAGCCCTAGGGTGAAGGCCAAGCGCAGCAGCCTTACCACACCAAGAGCGGAGACCTACAACTCCCCTCAGAGAGGAGGCCTGACGACGCTTATAGCGGGCTCCATGGAGTGGAGACCTCAGTAAAGAAACTCTCGTGATGAGAGGAGGCCTACCACGCCCTCTACAGGTTGAGCTCAGGAGTGAAGGTCTCGGCCCAAACACTCCTCTCTACACCACAGGTTTAGGCGAGGGGGCCCCATTGGGGCCACCGACTCAGCTTAGATAGCCCGGGCGGAGCTCAGGGGAATGGAGGCCTCGCTGAAAGGCAGCCGACTCTACTATTAAGAGGAAGCCTGACAACATTCCCTGCGCTTACGAAGCTCTAGGGTGAAGGCCAAGCGCAGCAGCCTTACCACACCAAGAGCGGAGACCTACAACTACCCTCTGAGAGGAGGCCTGACGACGCTCGTAGCGGAGCTCCGTGGAGCGGAGGCCTCAGTAAAGAAAACTCTCGTGATGAGAGGAGGCCTACTACGCCCTCTACAGGTCGAGCTCAGGAGTGAAGGCATCGGCCGCAACACTCCTCTTTACACCACAGGCTTAGGCGAGGGGCTCACATAGCTCACCGACTCTAGCTCACATAGCCCGGGCGGAGCTCGGGGGAACGGAGGCCTCGCCGAAAGTAGGCAGACTCTACTAAAAGAGGAGGCCTGACAACGTTCCGTGCGCTTGTGAAGCTCTGGGTGGAGCTAACGCTTTCCTGAGTACCAAGAGCGGAGACCTACTACTCCCCTCAGAGAGGAGGCCTGACAATGCCCTGGCTTTTTTTTTTTTTTTTTTGAAACTCCTGAATACCAAAAACGGAGGCCTACGACTCCCCTCAGAGAGGAGGCCTGACGACGCTCTGCCTCCAGGAACGAGAGAGACGGAGGAACGGAGGCCTGCTACGCTCACCGCCGGAATAACTGCGACTAGGGGAACACGCACACCCGAACCTGCTCTTCTCACAGATCCTGAGATCTGGAGGAGCCAGCCCCTGCGTGGCCTGAGACCTGGGCCCTGGGCACCATGGTATGAAAGACTTGAAAGCCACTGAGCGCGCCCTCGCCTCCCTGAACCTCGAAACCACTGCCTCGACAGAGGTCCCAGAGCTCATGAGGCGGGACTGGCGCATCGAGAAGGAACGCTCTCTCTTCCTTCCCAACGTCAGCCAGGTTCACTCAGAGGTGCCTCTCCACAACCACCATGGTCGCCACAGAGCGACCAAAGCAAAAGCTGTTTGCTAGTGGCGCGGAGAGCCAGGTCTGTAGTGCGGCGCAGCTCAGCCACCGCCTCAGCTGATAGCCCCTGGCCTTGGTCCCGGTCTTTACACAGATCTGTCTGATAAGCCTGTAACACCGCCATGGTGTGCAGGACTGCACCGGCTTGATCTGCCACCGCATATGCCCTGCCATTGAGGAGCCATGTCTCACGCAGCGGCCTCGACGGCAGGCAGGGCGCCTTTAACGTGGAGGCCACGCCCACCGAGAGAAAGCTCGCAAGCATCTCTTCGGCTGGGGGCATCCTCATAACTCTTCCCATTCTCCACATCAGCATAATTAGGCTGAGAGAAAAAACTCACGCAGAGAAAGGTTTCCCCATGATCTCCGCACCTCAGCGTGAAGATCAGGCAGAAGAGGAAAGGGCGCCCGAGGCTGATGCTTGAGACTCGCGAGGAAGCGTTCATCCCAGCGACCGAACGGGCGGTCAGCTGATTCACGCTTCCCCGGCATATCGAGCCGCTCACTGGCGCGAGTCACAGCCATCAGCAGCTCGTCATACGCGGGACAGGCGGAAGCTCGCTCGCGTCAGCCTCCGGCGGCTGGGAAACTCTAACCTTCTCCAGCCTTTCGGCAAGCTCCATCTGTGAGCCCCAAGAACGCAGTCTCCCGCTCGCCTCAGCTGCAGCAGGACCGGATCCCCCAGGTGCAGATGAATGTCCCCATTCCCTCGAGAAAAGGGACAAACGCGAGCGTAACACTCTCAAAGGGAAGCGCATGCAATGCACGCAAACAGCTCCCTCGAGAACTGAGCGCGCATGATCCTTGCCAAGAAATAAAACACACATATCGCGTGTGTCATCAGGTGTCAAAAAACGCTGACACGGATGAACACAACGAACGTGGTTCCCTTGCTGACCAACGTGACAGACAATCGCTTAGACAAGCTGTCTCCCTGAAGATATGAAGAGGATGACTTACTGTTTGTGTGCTCCTTTATACCTGCAGCTGCACCCGTGGTGACGTCATAGGCAGCTGCCAGCCATTGTCAAGTTCATTGACGTGATTAGATGATTTGCTTCAGACACCTGTCACACCGAAGGTGTTCCCCAAAGCGACCCCTAGGGGACGCAGCATAGAGTTCCCTTCGAAAGGGAACTATTTTAACTCCAAAATTTTGGTAAAGAAACAATTTTAACTTAGAAATTTTGGTGAAGAAACAATTTTCACATAGATATTTTGGTGAAGAAACAATTTTCACATAGAAATTTTGGTGAAGAGATAATTTTAACTCCAAAATTTTGGTGAAGAAAAAATTTTCACCTAGAAATTTTGGTGAAGAAATCATTTTAACTGCAAAATTTTGGTGAAGAAACAATTTTAACTCAGATTTTTTTGTGAAGAAACAATTTTCACTCAGAAAACTGTTTTCTGTAAAATTTACAGTTATTTACAAAGAAATACCAGTAATAGAATTTTCTTGTAAAACATACTCCAATCATCTTCATTTACAATTCAAAATATAATTTTTCAGTCTCCAACACATTTGTTTGGAAGATTTACACATTAGCCCGACTCTTTTATCCAGTACATCTAAAGCACTATTTCATTCATTCAAAACAATTCTCCTTATTCACTATCATTCAGTCTATTGATCTTAAAATAGAGCGGCGACTCTTGAGCAAGATCTCGTTCTTCAGTGGAGATGTTTGCCTCGAGTTTCCGCCACTCTGTGCATCTTAATTATCTGTATTATTCTCACAGCAGTCGCCCGACGCATGACTCCTGGACCTGATTGGTATTTCTGCAAGATTTTTAGAAGCACTGGAGACAATTTACTTCTCCTCCTCAAGTTAATTCATTTATTTATGTGTGGCGAATGAAGATTTAGCATTGTTAGTTACACAAACACAATGACATCTCAGGGAGATTAAAGCCTCCTGTCCACCGCCGTGCATGCTGTGAATTAATTAGCTGGTTAGGAACAGAACGATCCCTTAGAGAGGTAAATACAGCCACATCTACGCTGACCTGATCACAGCATTACTGAAGCTCAAACACGCTGCAACCTTCTCAGAGAACGCATGCATGCATTAATGATCCTCAGCACTGGATATCTTGATGATGAAAATTTACCAGGCATGCAAGAGAAGATTTATTGATCAAAAACTTCAGCCAAATGCATTTTTATAATAAAAAGCAGTTATTTTGCATTTGAAATTTAGCACATTTCAGATATTCTTTATGCATTCATGGAAACATTTTATGCAACAAAATCAGCAAATAAATATCAAAAATGATATTTTCTTACTAGAAGAATGTGAAATAATTAATACGCATGAAATTAATGGATACTATGAATCAGTTTTATATAATAAGATGATTTGACAATGTAATACAGTAATACCTCGGTTTACGAGTTTAATTCGTTCCAAGGACTAGCTCGTAAACCAAAATGCTCGTACACCAAAACAATTTCCCCCATAAGAGCGCACTAAAAATCACTTGATTCGTTCCACACGACCATAAATGCCCATTTTAAATATTTTTTTAGTTTTAACCTATTAATTACATTTAAAATTATAACCATTAAGATCTCATATAAATACTAATTAAGTATTTTTAGAGTTTAACTGTCATTATTAACTATTTACTGTAACACGCACTTTACCTCTTCACTGCTGGCATGATCGAGACGAGAGGAGAGGGGAGGGGGGGTGGGGTTACTGCTTATATATTTCACTACATTGTAGCGTTGCTTCTTTTAATAACCAGACAGGTTCCTTCTCATTCAGAGATTTTATTGAGAACTATCGGATTGCGGTTCTGGCTTCAACCCACGCCGTACATGACAGAAGAATCAAAACTATCTCTGCTTCGGAGCTCTCTCTCTAATCCCTCAGAACTCAACTCTCCCTAGCGCCGACTGAAACCCCGCCCTCTTAAAGTGACAAGACTGTTAACTAACACTTATTGACACATCATATTAACTAGTTCCTTCAACATTTGTAACGATATTACAACGTGAAGAATAGCGATCACAATTAATGCAACAACACGAGGTAAAACCGATGTAAATCACTTATGTATATGATCTGTACAGAGTTATAACTGTTATAGTATGCTGTTCTCTAAAAGTGCATGGCCCTTTAAGAACGTCATTGGGTGCGTTGGACTGTGAACACACGTGAGTCTCATTAGTCTGCAATGTGTGGTGTTGGTAACATGCTCCATTAATAAAGTTTCATCATATTCACATGTAATCATATTCACAACAACTTATAAAATAATGCACTGTGGTGAATGATGCACCCATACTGAGAGACACTGAGAGAATGAACGAGTTAAGTGGTGATAAAGGGATCTTTTCGACGCAAAACTGCGCATGGGTGAGGGAAATTTTTCTCGTACACCGAGACATTGCTCGTACACCGATACGACCCTCCATGCTCGTACACCGATTTCCTCGTATACCAAGTCGCTCGTAAACCGAGGTATTACTGTACTAGATTTGTCAAAGCTTATTTCAGTCAAACACATTTTCAACAGAATATCCCCAGGAAAACTGTAGTAATGGTGAACTCTGGCATGTTGAGGCGCCTGAATGAGTTCAGTGACGTTTACGCTCTAGAAAAAGTGTAAGAGCAGTTTTTCTGCCACTACAGATGGAGAAGCTCTTGAGTTTCACTGAAAGCAGCAAAAGCAACATGCGAAACGCAGCTGAGAATCAAGCGCTGAAAACGGCAGGTATTTCACTGTCTGCCAGAAAATGCATCAAGTCATTGAAGAAGAAGAGGAAGCTGCATCCACTTCTGAACTGATGGATATACAGTGGAGTTCACTTATCTCGATTCACGGTTAACTCGCCAATACTATTATGTCGACATTTTTGAAGTGGAACCGGCAAACTCCCTTTTTGTCTTAGCATTTTCTCATTGGTAACGTCGATTCTTTAATGTCGCCAAACCCTTGCATCTTGAGCACAAAAGAGGGACAAATTCACCACTTCACATGGTTATCTTGTGACTAATGATTGTACCTATTTCACTGCGCATGCGCTGAGTTTGCGTTGCACGTTGATCGCACGTGAATCTTCAGTGACACTTCACTCACAGCGCCGTGCAGCCGCAGAAGAACTCACGGACAGTGTTGCCAACTTAGCGCCTTTGTCGCTTTATTTAGCAAGTATTCAGACCACATTTTCAACAAAGCGACTAGCGACAAATCTAACGACTTTATCTGGAGTTACTGGAGACTTTTGGAGACTCTCTGAAGTGAAAGCACATTTCGTTCTTACGCTTCTCAACTAGCAAGGAGTGCTGCCGTGGGTCCCACCCCCATCCGCTTCTCTGTGCACATAAAGCCCGCCTTCCCTGATTTGATTGGTTTTCTCAAATATTTTGACATTGACGAGCGGTTACTGACCAATGAGTATGAGGCTTAGATGAACACACACACACGCTGCTTCTGTTCTGACACGCACTCTGCTCAGCGCCGCTGCGGATTGAAGAACCCAGTTGTTAAAAGACGGGACGAAGCCAAATTTGTTGAAAAAGAATGCAATCTAGTACAGCGTGATGACCTCACGAATATGTTATGACGGTTTACGCTGTG
This sequence comes from Rhodeus uyekii, assembly GCA_037043235.1. Classification (NCBI taxonomy): domain Eukaryota; kingdom Metazoa; phylum Chordata; class Actinopteri; order Cypriniformes; family Acheilognathidae; genus Rhodeus; species Rhodeus uyekii. The sequence goes on from JAWRVZ010000205.1 coordinate 1,064,894, forward strand.
AGCAAAATTGTGTTTGCAATGTTGGAGAATATGATTAAAGGTTTGTATGGAGAATGGAAGGTGTTTTTATTGTATACTGGTAAATCTCTGCTGTTAGTTGGTGCACATATGCCTTTTGTTGTTAGCAAACATATACAGTGTATGTACATTTTTATAGCATGCCGATCGCTTCATCAAAGAAATCGCCATATTTTCTGTTGGTTATCTCGATCATCGGTTATCTCAACGCTTTTTTTTTTACCCCAGAGGCTGTCGACATAACCGAACTCCACTGTATTACAATACCAGCGCATTTTTGTGCGAGTGAACTGTTTCATTAAAGGCTCTGGATTTCTTCCAGCAATGGTGACTTTCTCTTTCACTTTCCTGAAGGAATATCAGATGAAAATGCTCAAAATTATATTTAAACAGCCCATGTTCAGCTTTTTCTCCGTCTCTCTTCAGTGTTTAATGTTGCTGTTTCTAATCTGCAGTTCTTCTTCTCCGTCAGAGTCAGTGTTTCTGAACTCCTGAAACGCTTCCATTGATTCTTGAGTTTCTTCCGGGAACAAACACTCACAATATTCCTTATTATCATAAGCCATGCTCAGAATAAAGGGGCGGGGCTTGAGTGAGTTAGTCGTGTGTTGAAACTGGCGGTTATGGGAAGGGGCGGGACATTTCCCAAACACCCAATCACAACACACCGATCCAGCCGACCAATCAGAGCGCAGTGTGCTTTCAGAAGGAGGAGCTTCATAGAGACAGGAACAAAACAGAGCGTTTCTGACGGACTGGGAAGAGACGAATATGGGAAAATAATCAACATTCAAGCAGGAAAAACCTGATCTAGCAGAGCATTTGTGGAGCTGTCATCAACAGACGTTGCAATTCTGTGAAAATCTTTGCAATTACTGCCATAAATCTAAACTTTTATTTTATTTCTAAATTGCTTTGCTGGTAAGAGCATCTGCTGATTGTGCCGAGCAACACGACAGCTTCTTCCTCCTAATGACCTCTGGGTTGTAACGCTTGTTTTGTTTTCCTAAACACTATTGGGTTCAGAGAAAACAGGTGACCAGCCCACAATAGCTCTGTGTCTGGAAGGTGTGTGTATGTTTTGGGTCACACAGCTGTAAATGACGAAAACACATGTTTCTTGGCTCATTAAACACATGCTTTGACTGCTTTTGCTGCTCTCGCTGATTGATTCTTCGGTCGTTTCCTGCTCTTGTTGACTGACCGTTATCATTTGCAATTATATTCAATGCCCAAATTTTCCTGACACTATATTTTTCACTGAAAATGTTTGAGCTGCAGTTTAAACACACAGTGATTGATGTTTCACAGAGTGAAATCAATGCTGTAACTTCATGCACTTAACAAAAACTGAACACGAAACAATAATAAGGGTAAGAAACATAAATAATAAGATAAAAACACTTGCTCCTCGGGTTATTATAGTTAACCGAAACTAAAACTAAAACCATATAAAAAGCATTTATGTATTTCATTCACTTTTAAGACACATTTGATTTGCTCTTTGATCATCAAAATCATTATAATTCTGAATGAATCATTACTTTATTGGAGATCAAAGTAGAGAAACACTCAGAATCAATGAATTCAAAGCAGTAAGTGTGTTATTTTTCAGCTCAAACATGCAACAAATGCCTCATTGCTGCCGTGTTGCACTTGAATAATGTACTGTAACATTAACATACTGATGTGCATAATATTCAAAGCAGGAGAAAAACTCCTTCTTAGTTTAATGGGTTTGATTCATGAACGCATGAAGTGATTAAATGTAGACCTTGAATGCAAAAAAAGTCACTTTAGATAAAAGCATCTGCCAAAAGCATACATGAAAACCTGTGCAAACATAAAACAGGGCAAACCGTTTCACTCACACACACAAATATCATCGCTTTCAAGATCAAGATCAACTGTGAACGGAGGATTTGCTTCAACGACGTAATACTATACCATTTTCATTTATTCATTTATTAGACGATTTCATCCATTGCATTCAAGAAACACATTGACATACTAATCCATTCTTGCTTTCCCTGGGGATCGAACTAAAAACTTTAAGACATCATGACTTCAACTTACTTTACAAATATTTCATGTACTTCATGATTGTAGTTTTCCTGTGTATCAATCAGTACAGCATTGGTGTTTACAACACCACGGTCATGGGTTTGATCCCTGGGAAAGCAAGAACTGATTCAATGTGTTTCTTGAATGCAATGTAAGTCACTTTCGATAAAGGCGTTTGCCAAATGCATGAATGTAAATGTACAGTAATACCTTGAGATACAGTAATCCCATAAAAATAAAAATAAATCCCATATGAAATAACAGAAAAAAAGTTAATCCATTCCAGCCCTCTAAAAAACGTCTCGAGTTACGTATGTAACCCTGGTTCCCTGAAGGGGAACGAGACGCTGCATCAAAAGCGCTAGGGGAAATGCCTGACGATAGTCTTCTGAAGTGCTATGAAACAAATGCGTGTGAATGCACGTGCGGGTCGGTGACGTCATGAACCAGGTCATAAAAGGGGGCACCGGAACCCGGAACAACAGCTTGATTGTCTGAAGGAGGCGCAAGGAGCTGAGGCTGAGATGCAGCGTCTCGTTCCCCTTCAGGGAACCAGAGTTACATACGTAACCCGAGACGTTCCCTTTCATGGGAACTCGAGCTGCGTCAAAAGCGCTAGGGGAACGATATGCCCACACCACCACAGTGACGCCAGCCGTAGGAGTGTCGCAGCTCGCTACAGGCACCCTCGTTCCGAAAGCAGAGAGAGGTCAATATGATAAACCCTCATGAACGTGTGCGGCGAGGACCAACCAGCCGCATCACAGACATCAGCCAAGGAAACTCAGAAGGAAGCCTTGGAAGCAGCCACGCCCCAAGTGGAGTGGGTCTGGACGCTTAGAAGAGACAGTCCAGCCAACTCCTTTTCTTTTTTTCTTTTAGGCGAGAAAGATAGCCTCGGCTATTCCCCTGCCCAGATAGAGGCCAGGAGCCACTCGAGGATCCCGGAAGAACAGCTGGTCGGACCCATGCCACAGGAGGATACGCGAGAAAAAGCTGAGGTAGGGCGGAGCCTATCTCAACCCCCGCTGACGGATCTGACGCAATCCTCAGGTACAGCCTGCTGCTGAGCCTCAGCTGCAGCAGGACCAGATCCCTGAGGAAAACGCGTTACTGTGCAGCTTAGCAAAGCTCACAGCCAGCGCACTCGAGCGCCGACTGCGCAGATTGTGTGTATCACTATCCGTGACATTCATTGCCGGCAGCTTGTTCGCCAAATATAAGAAGGAAGTCCCTTTTCTTTTAAACTAGACTAGGGAGATATGTGCACACCAGCAACACAACACAAGCGACACAGCACGCTGAAGACAATCAAGCTGTTGTTCCAGGTTCCAGTGCACCCTTTTATGACCTGGTTCATGACCTGGTTCACAATGGAAAAAACATGTTTTTAATTGCTATAGAGACACACACACACACACACACACACATTTAAATTATATAAGGATTCCTGTGATATAAAATAAAATGTGGTATTAATTATGTATATAATAAATTGAGTTCTTGCCTTCGAGAAAGACGATACAGTAGCGACTAATGACGGCATGTGAGGAGGAGGTAGGATTATGTAAATAACACAATACGGAAGACTATGGCGAAAATCTCATCTGTACGCAATAAACGTACAGATGATATCTCATCTGCACGCAATACACACGCATGACATCTCATCTGCACGCAATACACACGCACGATATCTCATCTGCACGCAATACACACGCATGACATCTCATCTGCACGCAATACACACGTATGACATCTCATCTGTAGCAATACACACGCATGACATCTCATCTGCATGCAATAAACACGCGTGACATCTCATCTGCATGCAATAAACACGCATGACATCTCATCTGCACGCAATACACACGCGTGACATCTCATCTGCACGCAATACACACGCGTGACATCTCATCTGCAGCAATACACACGCGTGACATCTCATCTGCAGCAATACACACGTGTGACATCTCATCTGCATGCAATAAACACGCGTGACATCTCATCTGCATGCAATAAACACGCGTGACATCTCATATGCACGCAATACACACGCGTGACATCTCATCTGCACGCAATACACACGCGTGACATCTCATCTGCAGCAATACACACGCATGACATCTCATCTGCATGCAATACACACGCGTGACATCTCATCTGCACGCAATAAACACGCGTGACATCTCATCTGCACGCAATACACACGCGTGACATCTCATCTGCACGCAATACACACGCATGACATCTCATCTGCACGCAATACACACGCGTGACATCTCATCTGCACGCAATAAACGCGTGACATCTCATCTGCAGCAATACACACGCGTGACATCTCATCTGCAGCAATACACACGCGTGACATCTCATCTGCACGCAATACACACGCATGACATCTCATCTGCACGCAATACACACGCATGACATCTCATCTGCACGCAATACACACGCATGACATCTCATCTGCACGCAATAAACACGCATGACATCTCATCTGCACGCAATACACACATATGACATCTCATCTGCACGCAATACACACGCGTGACATCTCATCTGCACGCAATACACACGCGTGACATCTCATCTGCACGCAATAAACACGCATGACATCTCATCTGCACGCAATAAACACGCATGACATCTCATCTGCACGCAATAAACACGCGTGACATCTCATCTGCACGCAATAAACACGCGTGACATCTCATCTGCAGCAATACACACGCGTGACATCTCATCTGCACGCAATACACACGCGTGACATCTCATCTGCACGCAATACACACGCGTGACATCTCATCTGCAGCAATACACACGCGTGACATCTCATCTGCAGAAATACACACGCGTGACATCTCATCTGCACGCAATACACACGCGTGACATCTCATCTGCACGCAATACACACGCATGACATCTCATCTGCACGCAATACACACGCATGACATCTCATCTGCACGCAATACACACGTATGACATCTCATCTGCACGCAATAAACACGCGTGACATCTCATCTGCAGCAATACACACGCATGACATCTCATCTGCACGCAATAAACACGCATGACATCTCATCTGCACGCAATACACACATATGACATCTCATCTGCACGCAATAAACACACATGACATCTCATCTGCACGCAATAAACACGCATGACATCTCATCTGCACGGAATAAACACGCGTGACATCTCATCTGCACGCAATAAACACGCGTGACATCTCATCTGCACGGAATAAACACGCGTGACATCTCATCTGCATGCAATAAACACGCGTGACATCTCATCTGCACGCAATACACACGCATGACATCTCATCTGCACGCAATAAACACGCGTGACATCTCATCTGCACGGAATAAACACGCGTGACATCTCATCTGCATGCAATAAACACGCGTGACATCTCATCTGCATGCAATACACGGGCGTGACATCTCATCTGCACGCAATAAACACGCGTGACATCTCATCTGCACGCAATACACACGCATGACATCTCATCTGCAGCAATACACACGCATGACATCTCATCTGCACGCAATACACACGCGTGACATCTCATCTGCACGCAATACACACGCAAGACATCTCATCTGCAGCAATAAACACGCGTGACATCTCATCTGCACGCAATACACACGCATGACATCTCATCTGCAGCAATACACACGCATGACATCTCATCTGCAGCAATACACACGCATGACATCTCATCTGCACGCAATACACACGCGTGACATCTCATCTGCAGCAATAAACACGCGTGACATCTCATCTGCAGCAATACACACGCATGACATCTCATCTGCACTAATACACACGCATGACATCTCATCTGCAGCAATACACACGTATGACATCTCATCTGCACGCAATACACACGCATGACATCTCATCTGCAGCAATACACACGCATGACATCTCATCTGCACTAATACACACGCATGACATCTCATCTGCAGCAATACACACGTATGACATCTCATCTGCACGCAATAAAAACGCATGACATCTCATCTGCAGCAATACACACGTATGACATCTCATCTGCACGCAATAAACACGCGTGACATCTCATCTGCACGCAATACACACGCATGACATCTCATCTGCAGCAATACACACGCATGACATCTCATCTGCACGCAATACACACGCATGACATCTCATCTGCAGCAATAAACACGCGTGACATCTCATCTGCACGCAATACACACGTATGACATCTCATCTGCAGCAATACACACGCATGACATCTCATCTGCAGCAATAAACACGCGTGACATCTCATCTGCAGCAATACACACGCATGACATCTCATCTGCACTAATACACACGCGTGACATCTCATCTGCATGCAATACACACGCGTGACATCTCATCTGCACGCAATACACACGTATGACATCTCATCTGCAGCAATACACACGCATGACATCTCATCTGCACGCAATACACACGCGTGACATCTCATCTGCAGCAATACACACGCGTGACATCTCATCTGCAGCAATACACACGCGTGACATCTCATCTGCACGCAATACACACGCGTGACATCTCATCTGCACGCAATACACACGCGTGACATCTCATCTGCACGCAATACACACGCGTGACATCTCATCTGCACGCAATACACACGCGTGACATCTCATCTGCACGCAATACACACGCGTGACATCTCATCTGCATGCAATACACACGCGTGACATCTCATCTGCATGCAATACACACGTGTGACATCTCATCTGCACGCAATAAACAGCATGACATCTCATCTGCAGCAATACACACGCGTGACATCTCATCTGCAGCAATACACACGCGTGACATCTCATCTGCAGCAATACACACGCGTGACATCTCATCTGCACGCAATACACACGCATGACATCTCATCTGCAGCAATACACACGCATGACATCTCATCTGCAGCAATAAACACGCGTGACATCTCATCTGCAGCAATACACACGCGTGACATCTCATCTGCAGCAATACACACGCGTGACATCTCATCTGCACGCAATACACACGCATGACATCTCATCTGCAGCAATAAACACGCGTGACATCTCATCTGCACGCAATAAACACGCGTGACATCTCATCTGCACGCAATACACATGCATGACATCTCATCTGCAGCAATAAACACGCGTGACATCTCATCTGCACGCAATACACACGCTTGACATCTCATCTGCACGCAATACACACGCGTGACATCTCATCTGCAGCAATACACACGCGTGACATCTCATCTGCAGCAATACACACGCGTGACATCTCATCTGCACGCAATAAACACGCATGACATCTCATCTGCACGCAATAAACACGCGTGACATCTCCTCTGCACGCAATAAACACGCGTGACATCTCATCTGCACGCAATACACACGCGTGACATCTCATCTGCACGCAATACACACGCGTGACATCTCATCTGCAGCAATACACACGCGTGACATCTCATCTGCAGCAATACACACGCGTGACATCTCATCTGCACGCAATACACACGCGTGACATCTCATCTGCACGCAATACACACGCGTGACATCTCATCTGCACGCAATACACACGCGTGACATCTCATCTGCACGCAATACACACGCGTGACATCTCATCTGCACGCAATAAACACGCGTGACATCTCCTCTGCACGCAATAAACACGCGTGACATCTCATCTGCACGCAATACACACGCGTGACATCTCATCTGCAGCAATACACACGCGTGACATCTCATCTGCAGCAATACACACGCGTGACATCTCATCTGCAGCAATACACACGCATGACATCTCATCTGCAGCAATGCACACGCGTGACATCTCATCTGCATGCAATACACGCGCGTGACATCTCATCTGCACGCAATAAACACGCGTGACATCTCATCTGCAGCAATAAACACGCATGACATCTCATCTGCACTAATACACACGCATGACATCTCATCTGCAGCAATACACACGTATGACATCTCATCTGCACGCAATAAACACGCATGACATCTCATCTGCAGCAATACACACGTATGACATCTCATCTGCACGCAAATAAACACGCGTGACATCTCATCTGCACGCAATACACACGCATGACATCTCATCTGCAGCAATACACACGCATGACATCTCATCTGCAGCAATACACACGCATGACATCTCATCTGCACGCAATAAACACGCGTGACATCTCATCTGCACGCAATACACACGCATGACATCTCATCTGCAGCAATAAACACGCATGACATCTCATCTGCACGCAATACACACGCATGACATCTCATCTGCACGCAATAAACACGCATGACATCTCATCTGCACGCAATACACACGTATGACATCTCATCTGCACGCAATACACACGCGTGACATCTCATCTGCACGCAATACACACGCGTGACATCTCATCTGCACGCAATACACACGCGTGACATCTCATCTGCACGCAATAAACACGCGTGACATCTCATCTGCAGCAATACACACGCGTGACATCTCATCTGCACGCAATAAACACGCGTGACATCTCATCTGCACTTAATACACACGCGTGACATCTCATCTGCAGCAATACACACGCGTGACATCTCATCTGCAGCAATACACACGCGTGACATCTCATCTGCAGCAATACACACGCGTGACATCTCATCTGCAGCAATACACACGCGTGACATCTCATCTGCACGCAATAAACAGCATGACATCTCATCTGCATGCAATACACACGTATGACATCTCATCTGCACGCAATAAACAGCATGACATCTCATCTGCAGCAATACACACGCGTGACATCTCATCTGCAGCAATACACACGCGTGACATCTCATCTGCACGCAATACACACGCGTGACATCTCATCTGCACGCAATAAACACGCATGACATCTCATCTGCACGCAATAAACACGCGTGACATCTCCTCTGCACGCAATAAACACGCGTGACATCTCATCTGCACGCAATACACACGCGTGACATCTCATCTGCACGCAATACACACGCGTGACATCTCATCTGCAGCAATACACACGCGTGACATCTCATCTGCAGCAATACACACGCGTGACATCTCATCTGCACGCAATACACACGCGTGACATCTCATCTGCACGCAATACACACGCGTGACATCTCATCTGCACGCAATACACACGCGTGACATCTCATCTGCACGCAATACACACGCGTGACATCTCATCTGCACGCAATAAACACGCGTGACATCTCCTCTGCACGCAATAAACACGCGTGACATCTCATCTGCACGCAATACACACGCGTGACATCTCATCTGCAGCAATACACACGCGTGACATCTCATCTGCAGCAATACACACGCGTGACATCTCATCTGCAGCAATACACACGCATGACATCTCATCTGCAGCAATGCACACGCGTGACATCTCATCTGCATGCAATACACGCGCGTGACATCTCATCTGCACGCAATAAACACGCGTGACATCTCATCTGCAGCAATAAACACGCATGACATCTCATCTGCACTAATACACACGCATGACATCTCATCTGCAGCAATACACACGTATGACATCTCATCTGCACGCAATAAACACGCATGACATCTCATCTGCAGCAATACACACGTATGACATCTCATCTGCACGCAAATAAACACGCGTGACATCTCATCTGCACGCAATACACACGCATGACATCTCATCTGCAGCAATACACACGCATGACATCTCATCTGCAGCAATACACACGCATGACATCTCATCTGCACGCAATAAACACGCGTGACATCTCATCTGCACGCAATACACACGCATGACATCTCATCTGCAGCAATAAACACGCATGACATCTCATCTGCACGCAATACACACGCATGACATCTCATCTGCACGCAATAAACACGCATGACATCTCATCTGCACGCAATACACACGTATGACATCTCATCTGCACGCAATACACACGCGTGACATCTCATCTGCACGCAATACACACGCGTGACATCTCATCTGCACGCAATACACACGCGTGACATCTCATCTGCACGCAATAAACACGCGTGACATCTCATCTGCAGCAATACACACGCGTGACATCTCATCTGCACGCAATAAACACGCATGACATCTCATCTGCACTTAATACACACGCGTGACATCTCATCTGCAGCAATACACACGCGTGACATCTCATCTGCAGCAATACACACGCGTGACATCTCATCTGCAGCAATACACACGCGTGACATCTCATCTGCACGCAATACACACGCGTGACATCTCATCTGCACGCAATGCACACGCGTGACATCTCATCTGCACGCAATACACACGCGTGACATCTCATCTGCACGCAATACACACGCGTGACATCTCATCTGCACGCAATACACACGCGTGACATCTCATCTGCACGCAATACACACGCGTGACATCTCATCTGCATGCAATACACACGTATGACATCTCATCTGCACGCAATAAACAGCATGACATCTCATCTGCAGCAATACACACGCGTGACATCTCATCTGCAGCAATACACACGCGTGACATCTCATCTGCACGCAATACACACGCGTGACATCTCATCTGCACGCAATAAACACGCGTGACATCTCCTCTGCACGCAATACACACGCGTGACATCTCATCTGCACGCAATACACACTCGTGACATCTCATCTGCAGCAATACACACGCGTGACATCTCATCTGCACGCAATACACACGCGTGACATCTCATCTGCACGCAATAAACACGCGTGACATCTCCTCTGCACGCAATAAACACGCGTGACATCTCATCTGCACGCAATACACACGCGTGACATCTCATCTGCAGCAATACACACGCGTGACATCTCATCTGCAGCAATACACACGCGTGACATCTCATCTGCAGCAATACACACGCATGACATCTCATCTGCAGCAATGCACACGCGTGACATCTCATCTGCAGCAATACACACGCGTGACATCTCATCTGCATGCAATACACGCGCGTGACATCTCATCTGCACGCAATAAACACGCGTGACATCTCATCTGCACTAATACACACGCATGACATCTCATCTGCAGCAATACACACGTATGACATCTCATCTGCACGCAATAAACACGCATGACATCTCATCTGCAGCAATACACACGTATGACATCTCATCTGCACGCAAATAAACACGCGTGACATCTCATCTGCACGCAATACACACGCATGACATCTCATCTGCAGCAATACACACGCATGACATCTCATCTGCAGCAATACACACGCATGACATCTCATCTGCACGCAATAAACACGCGTGACATCTCATCTGCAGCAATAAACACGCATGACATCTCATCTGCAGCAATAAACACGCATGACATCTCATCTGCACGCAATACACACGCATGACATCTCATCTGCACGCAATAAACACGCATGACATCTCATCTGCACGCAATACACACGTATGACATCTCATCTGCACGCAATACACACGCGTGACATCTCATCTGCACGCAATACACACGCGTGACATCTCATCTGCACGCAATACACACGCGTGACATCTCATCTGCACGCAATAAACACGCGTGACATCTCATCTGCAGCAATACACACGCGTGACATCTCATCTGCACGCAATAAACACGCATGACATCTCATCTGCACTTAATACACACGCGTGACATCTCATCTGCAGCAATACACACGCGTGACATCTCATCTGCAGCAATACACACGCGTGACGTCTCATCTGCAGCAATACACACGCGTGACATCTCATCTGCACGCAATACACACGCGTGACATCTCATCTGCACGCAATGCACACGCGTGACATCTCATCTGCACGCAATACACACGCGTGACATCTCATCTGCACGCAATACACACGCGTGACATCTCATCTGCACGCAATACACACGCGTGACATCTCATCTGCACGCAATGCACACGCGTGACATCTCATCTGCACGCAATACACACGCGTGACATCTCATCTGCACGCAATAAACACGCGTGACATCTCATCTGCACGCAATACACACGCATGACATCTCATCTGCAGCAATACACACGCGTGACATCTCATCTGCAGCAATACACACGCGTGACATCTCATCTGCACGCAATACACACGCGTGACATCTCATCTGCACGCAATACACACGCAAGACATCTCATCTGCAGCAATAAACGCGTGACATCTCATCTGCACGTAATACACACGCATGACATCTCATCTGCAGCAATACACACGCATGACATCTCATCTGCAGCAATACACACGCATGACATCTCATCTGCACGCAATACACACGCATGACATCTCATCTGCAGCAATAAACACGCGTGACATCTCATCTGCAGCAATACACACGTATGACATCTCATCTGCACGCAATAAACACGCATGACATCTCATCTGCAGCAATACACACGTATGACATCTCATCTGCACGCAATAAACACGCGTGACATCTCATCTGCACGCAATAAACACGCGTGACATCTCATCTGCAGCAATACACACGCGTGACATCTCATCTGCACGCAATAAACACGCATGACATCTCATCTGCACTTAATACACACGCGTGACATCTCATCTGCAGCAATACACACGCGTGACATCTCATCTGCAGCAATACACACGCGTGACGTCTCATCTGCAGCAATACACACGCGTGACATCTCATCTGCACGCAATACACACGCGTGACATCTCATCTGCACGCAATGCACACGCGTGACATCTCATCTGCACGCAATACACACGCGTGACATCTCATCTGCACGCAATACACACGCGTGACATCTCATCTGCACGCAATACACACGCGTGACATCTCATCTGCACGCAATGCACACGCGTGACATCTCATCTGCACGCAATACACACGCGTGACATCTCATCTGCACGCAATAAACACGCGTGACATCTCATCTGCACGCAATACACACGCATGACATCTCATCTGCAGCAATACACACGCGTGACATCTCATCTGCAGCAATACACACGCGTGACATCTCATCTGCACGCAATACACACGCGTGACATCTCATCTGCACGCAATACACACGCAAGACATCTCATCTGCAGCAATAAACACGCGTGACATCTCATCTGCACGTAATACACACGCATGACATCTCATCTGCAGCAATACACACGCATGACATCTCATCTGCAGCAATACACACGCATGACATCTCATCTGCACGCAATACACACGCGTGACATCTCATCTGCAGCAATAAACACGCGTGACATCTCATCTGCAGCAATACACACGTATGACATCTCATCTGCACGCAATAAACACGCATGACATCTCATCTGCAGCAATACACACGTATGACATCTCATCTGCACGCAATAAACACGCGTGACATCTCATCTGCACGCAATACACACGCATGACATCTCATCTGCAGCAATACACACGCATGACATCTCATCTGCACGCAATACACACGCATGACATCTCATCTGCAGCAATAAACACGCGTGACATCTCATCTGCAGCAATACACACGCATGACATCTCATCTGCAGCAATACACACGCATGACATCTCATCTGCAGCAATAAACACGCGTGACATCTCATCTGGAGCAATACACACGCATGACATCTCATCTGCACTAATACACACGCGTGACATCTCATCTGCAGCAATACACACGCATGACATCTCATCTGCACGCAATAAACGCGTGACATCTCATCTGCAGCAATACACACGCATGACATCTCATCTGCACGCAATACACAAGCGTGACATCTCATCTGCACGCAATAAACACGCGTGACATCTCATCTGCACCCAATACACACGTGTGACATCTCATCTGCACGCAATACACACGCGTGACATCTCATGTGCACGCAATACACACGCGTGACATCTCATCTGCATGCAATACACACGCGTGACATCTCATCTGCACGCAATACACACGCGTGACATCTCATCTGCAGCAATACAGACGCGTGACATCTCATCTGCACGCAATACACACGCGTGACATCTCATCTGCACGCAATACACACGCGTGACATCTCATCTGCACGCAATAAACACGCGTGACATCTCATCTGCACGCAATAAACATGCGTGACATCTCCTCTGCACGCAATAAACACGCGTGACATCTCATCTGCACGCAATACACACGCGTGACATCTCATCTGCAGCAATACACACGCGTGACATCTCATCTGCAGCAATACACACGCGTGACATCTCATCTGCAGCAATACACACGCATGACATCTCATCTGCAGCAATGCACACGCGTGACATCTCATCTGCAGCAATACACACGCGTGACATCTCATCTGCATGCAATACACGCGCGTGACATCTCATCTGCACGCAATAAACACGCGTGACATCTCATCTGCAGCAATACACACGCATGACATCTCATCTGCAGCAATAAACACGCATGACATCTCATCTGCACTAATACACACGGATGACATCTCATCTGCAGCAATACACACGTATGACATCTCATCTGCACGCAATAAACACGCATGACATCTCATCTGCAGCAATACACACGTATGACATCTCATCTGCACGCAAATAAACACGCGTGACATCTCATCTGCACGCAATACACACGCATGACATCTCATCTGCAGCAATACACACGCATGACATCTCATCTGCAGCAATACACACGCATGACATCTCATCTGCACGCAATAAACACGCGTGACATCTCATCTGCACGCAATACACACGCATGACATCTCATCTGCACTAATACACACGCATGACATCTCATCTGCAGCAATACACACGCGTGACATCTCATCTGCAGCAATACACACGCGTGACATCTCATCTGCACGCAATACACACGCGTGACATCTCATCTGCACGCAATAAACACGCGTGACATCTCCTCTGCACGCAATACACACGCGTGACATCTCATCTGCACGCAATACACACGCGTGACATCTCATCTGCACGCAATACACACGTATGACATCTCATCTGCACGCAATACACACGCGTGACATCTCATCTGCACGCAATACACACGCGTGACATCTCATCTGCACGCAATACACACGCGTGACATCTCATCTGCACGCAATAAACACGCGTGACATCTCATCTGCAGCAATACACACGCGTGACATCTCATCTGCACGCAATAAACACGCATGACATCTCATCTGCACTTAATACACACGCGTGACATCTCATCTGCAGCAATACACACGCGTGACATCTCATCTGCAGCAATACACACGCGTGACATCTCATCTGCAGCAATACACACGCGTGACATCTCATCTGCACGCAATACACACGCGTGACATCTCATCTGCACGCAATGCACACGCGTGACATCTCATCTGCACGCAATACACACGCGTGACATCTCATCTGCACGCAATACACACGCGTGACATCTCATCTGCACGCAATACACACGCGTGACATCTCATCTGCACGCAATACACACGCGTGACATCTCATCTGCATGCAATACACACGTATGACATCTCATCTGCACGCAATAAACAGCATGACATCTCATCTGCAGCAATACACACGCGTGACATCTCATCTGCAGCAATACACACGCGTGACATCTCATCTGCACGCAATACACACGCGTGACATCTCATCTGCACGCAATAAACACGCGTGACATCTCCTCTGCACGCAATACACACGCGTGACATCTCATCTGCACGCAATACACACGCGTGACATCTCATCTGCAGCAATACACACGCGTGACATCTCATCTGCACGCAATACACACGCGTGACATCTCATCTGCACGCAATAAACACGCGTGACATCTCATCTGCACGCAATAAACACGCGTGACATCTCCTCTGCACGCAATAAACACGCGTGACATCTCATCTGCACGCAATACACACGCGTGACATCTCATCTGCAGCAATACACACGCGTGACATCTCATCTGCAGCAATACACACGCGTGACATCTCATCTGCAGCAATACACACGCATGACATCTCATCTGCAGCAATGCACACGCGTGACATCTCATCTGCAGCAATACACACGCGTGACATCTCATCTGCATGCAATACACGCGCGTGACATCTCATCTGCACGCAATAAACACGCGTGACATCTCATCTGCACTAATACACACGCATGACATCTCATCTGCAGCAATACACACGTATGACATCTCATCTGCACGCAATAAACACGCATGACATCTCATCTGCAGCAATACACACGTATGACATCTCATCTGCACGCAAATAAACACGCGTGACATCTCATCTGCACGCAATACACACGCATGACATCTCATCTGCAGCAATACACACGCATGACATCTCATCTGCAGCAATACACACGCATGACATCTCATCTGCACGCAATAAACACGCGTGACATCTCATCTGCACGCAATACACACGCATGACATCTCATCTGCAGCAATAAACACGCATGACATCTCATCTGCACGCAATACACACGCATGACATCTCATCTGCACGCAATAAACACGCATGACATCTCATCTGCACGCAATACACACGTATGACATCTCATCTGCACGCAATACACACGCGTGACATCTCATCTGCACGCAATACACACGCGTGACATCTCATCTGCACGCAATACACACGCGTGACATCTCATCTGCACGCAATAAACACGCGTGACATCTCATCTGCAGCAATACACACGCGTGACATCTCATCTGCACGCAATAAACACGCATGACATCTCATCTGCACTTAATACACACGCGTGACATCTCATCTGCAGCAATACACACGCGTGACATCTCATCTGCAGCAATACACACGCGTGACGTCTCATCTGCAGCAATACACACGCGTGACATCTCATCTGCACGCAATACACACGCGTGACATCTCATCTGCACGCAATGCACACGCGTGACATCTCATCTGCACGCAATACACACGCGTGACATCTCATCTGCACGCAATACACACGCGTGACATCTCATCTGCACGCAATACACACGCGTGACATCTCATCTGCACGCAATAAACACGCGTGACATCTCATCTGCACGCAATACACACGCATGACATCTCATCTGCAGCAATACACACGCGTGACATCTCATCTGCAGCAATACACACGCGTGACATCTCATCTGCACGCAATACACACGCGTGACATCTCATCTGCACGCAATACACACGCAAGACATCTCATCTGCAGCAATAAACACGCGTGACATCTCATCTGCACGTAATACACACGCATGACATCTCATCTGCAGCAATACACACGCATGACATCTCATCTGCAGCAATACACACGCATGACATCTCATCTGCACGCAATACACACGCGTGACATCTCATCTGCAGCAATAAACACGCGTGACATCTCATCTGCAGCAATACACACGTATGACATCTCATCTGCACGCAATAAACACGCATGACATCTCATCTGCAGCAATACACACGTATGACATCTCATCTGCACGCAATAAACACGCGTGACATCTCATCTGCACGCAATACACACGCATGACATCTCATCTGCAGCAATACACACGCATGACATCTCATCTGCACGCAATACACACGCATGACATCTCATCTGCAGCAATAAACACGCGTGACATCTCATCTGCAGCAATACACACGCATGACATCTCATCTGCAGCAATACACACGCATGACATCTCATCTGCAGCAATAAACACGCGTGACATCTCATCTGGAGCAATACACACGCATGACATCTCATCTGCACTAATACACACGCGTGACATCTCATCTGCAGCAATACACACGCATGACATCTCATCTGCACGCAATAAACGCGTGACATCTCATCTGCAGCAATACACACGCATGACATCTCATCTGCACGCAATACACAAGCGTGACATCTCATCTGCACGCAATAAACACGCGTGACATCTCATCTGCACCCAATACACACGTGTGACATCTCATCTGCACGCAATACACACGCGTGACATCTCATGTGCACGCAATACACACGCGTGACATCTCATCTGCATGCAATACACACGCGTGACATCTCATCTGCACGCAATACACACGCGTGACATCTCATCTGCAGCAATACAGACGCGTGACATCTCATCTGCACGCAATACACACGCGTGACATCTCATCTGCACGCAATACACACGCGTGACATCTCATCTGCACGCAATAAACACGCGTGACATCTCATCTGCACGCAATACACACGCGTGACATCTCCTCTGCACGCAATAAACACGCGTGACATCTCATCTGCACGCAATACACACGCGTGACATCTCATCTGCAGCAATACACACGCGTGACATCTCATCTGCAGCAATACACACGCGTGACATCTCATCTGCAGCAATACACACGCATGACATCTCATCTGCAGCAATGCACACGCGTGACATCTCATCTGCAGCAATACACACGCGTGACATCTCATCTGCATGCAATACACGCGCGTGACATCTCATCTGCACGCAATAAACACGCGTGACATCTCATCTGCACGCAATACACACGCATGACATCTCATCTGCAGCAATAAACACGCATGACATCTCATCTGCACTAATACACACGCATGACATCTCATCTGCAGCAATACACACGTATGACATCTCATCTGCACGCAATAAACACGCATGACATCTCATCTGCAGCAATACACACGTATGACATCTCATCTGCACGCAAATAAACACGCGTGACATCTCATCTGCACGCAATACACACGCATGACATCTCATCTGCAGCAATACACACGCATGACATCTCATCTGCAGCAATACACACGCATGACATCTCATCTGCACGCAATAAACACGCGTGACATCTCATCTGCACGCAATACACACGCATGACATCTCATCTGCAGCAATAAACACGCATGACATCTCATCTGCACGCAATACACACGCGTGACATCTCATCTGCACGCAATAAACACGCATGACATCTCATCTGCACGCAATACACACGTATGACATCTCATCTGCACGCAATACACACGCGTGACATCTCATCTGCACGCAATACACACGCGTGACATCTCATCTGCACGCAATAAACACGCGTGACATCTCATCTGCAGCAATACACACGCGTGACATCTCATCTGCACGCAATAAACACGCATGACATCTCATCTGCACTTAATACACACGCGTGACATCTCATCTGCAGCAATACACACGCGTGACATCTCATCTGCAGCAATACACACGCGTGACATCTCATCTGCAGCAATACACACGCGTGACATCTCATCTGCACGCAATACACTCATCTGCAGCAATACACACGCGTGACATCTCATCTGCACGCAATACACACGCATGACATCTCATCTGCAGCAATACACACGCATGACATCTCATCTGCAGCAATAAACACGCGTGACATCTCATCTGCACGCAATAAACACGCGTGACATCTCATCTGCAGCAATACACACGTATGACATCTCATCTGCACGCAATAAACACGCGTGACATCTCATCTGCACGCAATACACACGCATGACATCTCATCTGCAGCAATACACACGCGTGACATCTCCTCTGCACGCAATAAACACGCGTGACATCTCATCTGCACGCAATACACACGCATGACATCTCATCTGCACGCAATAAACACGCGTGACATCTCATCTG